>JANHFO010002946.1:87570-99625 GCA_032468095.1 Pareas carinatus | reverse complement strand
ACATACATTTGTAAAATAATGATCAGAGAACTTCCATTTTATTAATATAAAAGGCACCTATTTAACAAAATTAAAAATGCTTATTTAATTATAAGAAAAGCATAAATTTATATTTATGTTTCTATATTTATATTTATATTTATATATTTATATTAATATTTCTATACCACCCTTCTCCCTGAAGGATCCCAGGCCAGTGTACAGCCAATAAAATACATTTCAACATACAAACAACACTTTAAAAAATAATTAAAAATAATTTTATACATTGGCTGAATTTAAAAGACCGAAAATATAAAACCAATTTATAGCACAATTAAAAATTTAAAATATTTAAGATTAATAAAAATTTTAAGCGGGAGAGGTGTTTTAAGTGGGATAAATGCTTATTTAATCATAATAAAATCTTTAAAGTTTGTTTAATTTTAGAAAAAATCTTAAAGTTATATTATTACAAAATAATTGAAGTTTATCTAAGTATTATACATTTTAGTATGGTATTCCTTCCTGCTTGAGAGAAAGCAAGAAAGAGACAGAGAGAAAGAGAGAATGAGAGAGAGAAAATGAAAGGCAGGCAGACAGACACACACAAAGAGAGAGAGAGAGAGAGAGAGAGAGAGAGAGAGAGAATGAGAGAGGGGGGCAGGGAGAGAGAGAAGTGGAAGGAGAGACAGAGAGAGGATGGGTGGTGGACTTTTGGCTAAAAGGGAGGCTGGAAAAAGGCTGGGAGAGGCCGAGGCTGCAGTCGCCATTGGAAACAGGCTGTGCGCAGGGTCTCCCAGGACTGGCGGGTGGGCGGCAATAGCGTCCCTTTCAGAGGGACTGAAAAGCAGCATGAGTGCCCGATGCACCCAGCATCCAGCTGACCCCTTCCAGGAGACCCGTAGCACAGCCTGCTTCCAATAGCGACTGCAGCCCTGGCCTCTCCCAGCAGGCTGGGGGAATCGATTGGGCTGCAGGTAGGGCTCTCAGGTGTCTGTTCGCTGCTCTGGGCAGCCCATGGAGGCTTGACTCACACTTCCTTTCGGCCCCTCCTGAGTGGGATGCTGTTGCTGCTCACTCGCCCCTGCAGGCTGGGGGAGCTGATTCAACTGCAGTTGGGGCTCTCGGGTGCCTGTCTGCTGCTCGGGAAAGCCCATGGAGCCTGAGAGGGGCTGGAACAAGCTCCACCGTGAGGGACCCCTCCCCACCTGCCAGTTTAGCTCAACAAACCAGGGGAGGGGCTTCTTTAAGCTCCTGGTAGAGATCCCTTGCATCCGTCTGCACCCCTGGCCTGATGAGAGATGGGGCATGCCTGGTCAAGCGGCTCCGGCCTGAGCTGTAATCAAAGTCACAAATGGGCTGCTTGGAAACCACCTGGCTCTTCGAAGCCTCAACAGCCCCACCCCACATACGACCTGCAACCTGATTGCACTGCTTAAGAGGTTCAACCTATTAGTTGAGCTGCCAGCATGTTGCTGCTGCAGGAATTGCATGCTGCATTCCAGGTCAGTGGTCATGCGTTGCAAGGGGCCGGCAGGTGGCCCAGCAGCGGGAAGCCCAAGCCCTGCATGTGCTGCTACTACCATCTGGAGCTCATCGCGTGAAGCTGAGCAGGTGGTGCTTGAGCTTTGCTCTCTTACTCAGAAGCCTTGACTGCTTGCCACTTGCCTTCACTGCTTGCTGGGATGCCTCCTGCCTGGCCCCCTTCCCTCCCTTCCCAGGCTGAGGCCAGAAGCTCGCTCAGAAGCCTTGCTCGCCTTGCCAGCTTGCCATTTGCCTTACCAACTTCCCAGGACACCCCTGGTGCCTCCTTGCCTCTTAGTGACCCCCTGCTGCCCCCCTTGCCTCTTAGTGCCCCCGTAAGCTATCCCATCACCCCTCAGGAGGCAGTACCGCCCACTTTGAAAACCACTGGCTTAGAGTCTCTTTCTGATGGTTCCATGCTCTCTGGACTGAGATGCCCTTTCTTCCTCCTCTATTTTCTCAGAGTCTGTAGACTGGTTCTGTCTTTCTTTTCTTTCTTTTTTCTATTTAGAGACACTTGTTGTAATTTGGAAATGGCTCCTCTGTAACATGATTGTAATTTTTATTTACTGTAAAAAACAACAATTACCATCATTTTTACTGCCAGCCATAAATCTATTGCAGGCATTTGCAACCTCTTATCTTTACAGTTATGTTGTATAACTCTTCCAGATTCTCCAGTCAAATGGTAGTTGTATTTTCTTGTGACCAGCAGAGCACAGGATGGTTGCAGGTACTAAGTGCATGTGTAGGCTAGTGTCAAGAGTGTGTATGTATCAAAGATTGCTAGCAGAGAGATGAGAGCAAGATATGCGAGGGGTGAGCACACAGGCAGGGTGGAAGGAGAACAGCAAGGCAAATTGGGGAAGATGGCATGAGAATGTGTGAATGCACACCACCTTTTTCAAGAGCTGAGGGAGAGATGCTAAGTAGAACCAAACAATCTCTTCTAAAATATTGCCCTGAAACCTTGAAATTGTCAAGGGGAAAGTAGTAACAAACCAAGGTCACAATCATAGCAGTCATCAAAACCAGAAGGCTTGGTGCAAGCAACTGGACTGAAGCAACTTGGGAATGACTTTGGCACTATTGATATCCCCTCCTGGTGGGGCAGGCATAGCTGCAGCTGCAGGGAAGAGCCAGCCAGCTGCTGCAGCCAGGGGATGATGGTCTGTTGCTTATGAGTTATTTACTTTGCAATGGTGTGTGGCCTTCAGGCTAAGAGGGTGAGGTCACTCCTGCTTTCTGTAACTTATGCTGGATGGGACCTCTTCAGGGCTGGAAGCCTCAAGCAATTTGGCAATGGTAGATCCCTAATCCACCTGATTCTTGGAACCTGCTCCTTGGGCAGGTAGTCTAGTTAGATTGTAAGATTCTGGATTGAAGAATACTAACCTAGTCTTCAAGAGCAAATACCTGCTGACATTGATAGATAATGTGAAATAATAAGTGCAATTATTTGAAACAGAAATAATTTTAATAATTTCTGATAAACATCAGAGAAATAGTTTAGATGCCAGAATAACAGAAAGAAAGAACAGAATAGCAGAGTTGAAAAGGATCTTGAAGGTCTTCTAATTCAACCACCTGCTCAAGCAAGAAACTCCATTCCACTTCAGACAAATGGTTGCCCAATCTCTTCTTAAAGCCCCCCAATGTTGGAGCACCCACATTTTCTGGAGGCAGGTTGTTCCACTGATTAATTGTTCTGTCAGAAAATGTATCCTTAGTTCTAGATTTTTCCTTTCTCCTTGATTAATTTCTATTCGTTGTTTCTTGTCCTGTCTTCAGGTGTTTTGTTTGGCCCCTCTTCTTTGTGGCAGCCCCTTAGATATTGGAACACTGCTAGATGACTGATTATTGACAGCAATTAAATTAAAAATCTAGTAACATTGTAAAGAAAAGTTTATTTTGATTATACAAAACTCTAACTATTTAGGCTTTACAGCAGGTGGCAAAATTCCAAATAATTTAGCTTGAACAAATACAAGTGAAAAATCTGACTGACCAGAAAAACAATAAACCAAGTCATAAGATTAATTATACTCTGTGTAGAAGTAGTTTAATCATAGTTTCGTTTCTCTCTCTTTCTCTCTTTCTCTGTCCTGCTTGCTAAATAAACAAATAAAATGTAGATCTTGCTAATGTGCTAGTTTTCTCTCTCTCTCTCTTTTTTAAACAAAACTGCATTGTTTGGAAAGTCTCTGCCTCAGAATACCAGATGCTTTAGGCGACCAATGGAAGAAGACCTTCAATTTTGGCTTACCATAAACAACAACAACAACAAAAAGACTTATCATCATGAGGACTAGAAAACTACATCATTAAATCTTTAGTATGATCTATGAGAGTCTTAACGTCTTGTACTCTATTATTCCACCTCCATAAAATGTAATACTTGATTTGCTTTGTGAAACTAAAATGTAGACTTGGTTCTGTTCCTCTGTGTCAGAAATACGCACTTGGGTTCATTTGTCAACCAGCCTTATTGATTTTATAATGTGATTTTTTTCACCTCTTTATTGAAACAGTGCTCCCAGGTTTCAGATTATTTACACAGTGTTGATTACCCTTTGGAGGCAAGCAAACAGTTTCACCATTTGTGACTGAGTGCTGGCATATGAATCTTTTAGATTGGTAGTCCAACATGCTGGTGGAAATGATGACTACTGATTAAATCGCACAGGTTTTCCCAATTAACGGCTAATACAATTCTTTTGTTGAGATTTCAGAGCCAGATATGTTAATGTAAAAAAGGAGATTTTACCTGCTCATTATGCAATTATTATATATATATATTTAATTCACTTTTATTGCTAATGGAAGTTTTCACAAAGCTGCAATCTGATTATCTTCCATGTTATTTATTTGCTGGTTTCACTGATAAGTTGTTTATAAAATAATGTTCATTTTATAATGTTCAAGGAATATAAACAAATCACAGCTAAATTATGAGAAAAATATTTTTATATTTTTAAGCTAAGTATCAATGTATCTTATGCTTATTATGTACTTGACAAGGTGAATATACTTCATGATTATGAATGTATCTTATGATTGTAATCACAGTTTGTTTATTGTATGTATGTAGAAATAGAGAATGTACCCTGGAGACAAATTCCTTGTGTGTCCAGACACAATAAATTTTGATTCTGATTCTAATCCCATAAATAGTGATTGTTCTAAAGCACAAACTTTGTGATATTCTAAGTCTGAAGTTAAGTCAGTATAAATAGATCCCATTAATGCTGTAATAATTAGAGATTGTTTCTCCTTTTGAGATGAAAAGTGGGTTTTTCCACATTTGAGCATGCCATATAAATCTATGAAATGAATGAGGAAATTGACTGGGAATATTATTTTTGCTTCAGTTAAAACTGTGCTGGGTTTTCATTCCTATTTAAATTAAAATCATACATATTCTCTAGTCTAAACTTTTGATTTGCCTAGTTGGAGGTTGTATTATAATGTAAACTCCAATAATGAAGTTTGGAATGATATGAAAAACTGGTTTAGGAGTATTTTCATTTGCTATATTTCAATATCTGTACAGTACTCATGAGACATGTTCCTTATATCTTCCCCTGTAATCTATCATACGACTGCGCACACCAGAGAGCACAAGGAGGGGGTTAAAATATGCAAGATGGCGAGAGCATTGAAGTTCTGTTCTTTGTACATGCAATGATGTCATCCATCTGTACAAAGTGGGTGGGACTTTGAGCATGGCACTGTTCCGCCATTTAGCAGATATTGACCCTTCTATAGGTGCCCATGAATAGGATTGAATAGGGTTTTGAACTCTGCCACCTGGTTTTAAAGCCATGTCCAACCTGGCTGTCCAAGATGTCCTGTTGTTGCATGTAAATGTAGTAAATGGTTTTTTTGGGGTGGTGGTGAAAGGTTCTACCTGTTTTGAAGAAAGTGGTAGTTTATCCTCTCCTTAAAAAAACATGATTAGTTCCATCCTGGTGGACATTTTCAGCCAGTCTCCAGATTTTCATCTTTAGGGAACATTGTTGAGAAGACAGTGGGGTAATGGTTCAAAATGGTCCTGGAGGGAAGTGATTTTGTGAATCCTTTTCTTCTGATTTCAAGCATTTCTTGTGTTTGCAGAAGATGTCTGGCAGATTTGGGATGAGAGGGGCATATTTGTCCTGGCCGTCCAAGATTTTTCAGGTGCTCTCAGTACTATTGATGGAGGTTTCCTTCTGGATCTGATTAGGAAGTTGAGAGCAGGGAATACAGTTTTAGATTGGTGCTACTACTTTTACTAAGGCTGACCCCAGTTGTTAGCACTTGGGAGAAATATACATGAAACAGATGCTTAACTAAACAGATGCTTAACATCTGTATGTTAAATAAGTAAGGTCAGTTGTTGGTCCAGGGTTAAGTATAACCATTATGCTATTGATGCTCACTTGTCAAAGTACTTTTCTAGTGTCTGAAAGTTATGAAGTTCTGAATAGGGTTCAACTGAATCCTAGTAAGATTGTGGGTTTTATGACTCTTCAGATTTGAGCATTTTCCATCACTAACTTTATATGGGGTTCTCCTTGAATTGGTACCCTTCTGGAGGTGACTCCTGCTTGAGAAACAGATGGAAGTTATGGTCTTGTTCACTAATAGCAATAGCAATGGTTTACAGAGTCAGCCCCCAACAATCTGGGTCCTCTTTTTACTGACCTTGCTTGGATGGAAGGCTGAATCAACCTTGAGCCAGTCAGGATCAAACTGCTGGCAGTTGGCAAAATTAGCCTGCAATACTGCCTTATAACTAGTGTGTCACCATGGTTCTTACCCATTCCTGGCTTGGGAAATGCTGTTTACAGCCACTGATGCCTTAGCCACTTCTCAGTTAGACTAATGCAATGTGCATTTTAAAGGGACTGCCTTTAAAAAGTATTGGAAGATCTAAATGATCTAGAATGCAGCAATTAGAGGTATTTCATAATTTTTATATTGTGGCTTAGATTTTGTAAATGAATTAAAATGACAGGCCTTACTGCCAGTTTTTCATAGAAAATAAGACAAAATAGGCATGTAAGTTATGGGAAAATACCTAGTACTAACATACCTAAAAAATCACAGCCAAAGAATTTATCTTGGAAATGAAATCTCCAGTTGAAACCATTTGCTTTCTGCAGCCCTTGGCATTAAAAACAACTCAACTCAACTCAACTCAACTCAACTCAACTCAACTCAACTCAACTCAAATCAAATCAAATCAAATCAAATACCCACTCCACCTAGTAATGATGCTACATTTAGATGGATTAGTGATCTGTTGCAACTGCCTGTTGATGATGACATTTGAGACCATACATTCATTACATTTTTTGACACTTATATATTTCCCTTTGTTACTACAGCCTATTTCTTTCTAAAAGATATGTCCTGACCTCTAGAATAAAAGCCACCTAAGGTGGCCTATATCAAAATCATGACACACAATATCACTATAACATTTGTCTGTTTGTTTCAGGCATAAAAAGGAGCAAGTAAAATAATACATAGGATCATATTAAAAAGTTATGTCAGGGTAAGAATTTTCCAGATGCAACAGCTTCCAACAGTAAAAGCATTAAGGCCTTTTGTTGTATGAAGAACAGCAATGCTCTTCCTCAAAAGTTTCTAGTAGGGCAACTTATTGAGCAAAAATATCACACATTCAGAATACAAACACAACATTGCCTACAGTAACCAATACATGGTTTCTCTACATAATAGCCCATTTGGCATAACTGAATGCTCTTGTATTTCTAACTAGGAGGTCCAGATGAATTTTGTCTCAGGAAACTTTGCTTAGCAACCAATCTTTTTCAAAAACTCCAATTTCCTTTCTTAGGCCTTGTTCGTAGAATATTTTTTATTATGTCATCAAAGGCTGAACATGTTGTGGAGACAGGAAATTGACCCAGTCAGTTAACTTCATGGAAACCTATTTTAGTTTGGAACAGATTTCAGTTTTATTTGGGGCTAAAGTAAACATCGCTTGGTCAATGGTGACATGTGAATTGTTGTTTGAGTGGTTTAACTAGCTCTTACCTCTTTTGAGATGATACCCTGGAAATCTCTGAATAAATTAGCCCTCTCTAGGAACATTGTCTCTATTCTCTTTCTCATTTCTACCTTAATGGGGAGAGTGAAGGAAAATGGGCAATAATGTATAAATAAAACCCCCAGAATATGGGAGAGGGAAGAATAGAGATATATTAGCAGCTTCCCAGCTTTCCTTGTGTTGACTGAGAACACTGTAGAAGTAGGTTGTTGATGCACAAAGGTGAGGTGAAACCAGAATCTGTGAGGGGGGTAATATGTTAAACTTGTGAACAGTTGAGTCAAAGAAACTAATGTGTTTTTTTTCCAGACACTAATTTGGATGGAGTGTTATTAACAAAACATTGAAGTGAAAAGATTACAAGAATTGCAGCAAATGGGCCATTTCCCATTAGAGCCAAACTTTTCTAATTGATGAAACAGGAGCTTCTTGTTTGCTAACTCTATATTCAGTCTTGCTGGGTAAAGCTCCTGATGTCTCCTCATATCCAGGAGATGAGATTAGTAGCACCAGTCCATTTGAATGACTTCTCATTGGAGATTAGATTAGCTTCCCCATTACATGCCTAGAAACAACTGAAAATGGAGATTTTCCAGGCTTTGAGGATGTGATGCTGTCTTAATTTTATAAGTTGATGGCTGCTTTCCTCCCACACCATGTTTGGGGCTTTATAATGCTTTTATAGGATTCATAAAATAAATAAACGATATTTTGAATGACATTTTGATTATGCTGATCTATATACAGTATATTATGTGTTTTCTTGTACCATGAAAGTTTCATTAATTGTATGTTGTCTTGGGAGCTGCTGTGAGTCTAGTAAGTCAGTGGCACAAAAATGCAAATCTGCAAACAGAAATAGAATGACTGTAGCAAAAGAAAACAAAAGGTAGTACTAAGAGTAATAAGGGCCTTGAGAGCAAGGCCTACCAGCAAATGGTGAAAAAGTGAAAATGGCTATGCATCAGAAAGTGTTTCAGTTCAATTTGTTACATAGTAGGATATCTCAGGAAAATCATAGGAAGAAGCAAAAAAAAAGGATTACCAATGAAGCATACCTGCTAAAACTAGAACAATAACAGAATAACAGAGTTGGAAGGGACCTTGAAGGTCTAGTCCAACCTGCTCAAGTAGGAAGCACTATTCCATTTCTTATAATTTTGGGGGTTGGAGGAGATTGGGTTGAACATGAATGCACAGTCAATGACTGTGAATTGAATTCAAAAGTAAGTGATCAGTACAAAGCAGTGTCTTGATACTATAAAGACAACAAATGAGGTTCAGATTGGAAAACAAATTTATTGAAGAGTGACAGGATGAAGTGACCAAGGGAGAGCAAGAGTGCATGCAATACAGCTCTCTCAAGTACAGGGAACCTGTACTAGTCAGGTGGTTCTTAGATCACAAAGGATGCTTTCGTGGTTTGACCTTTCAGTGTATGTCAATAGCATTAGTTTTCTTGACTCAGGACTTCTCAAACGTTAGGCTGTCTATCAAAGTAGTGGCCTGATGGTGCAGATACCTGGACCTGTTGCTTCTCTTATGTAATAGGAACAAGCCAATGCCCACCAATTGCCTGTGATATTGAGGGGAAAATGGGGCTTGAGTTTTGTATACCAATAAAGAAATTTCACATTCATTTTTTGAACATGAACTCCTCATCACCTGCCTTCCTTCACTTCAAAAACTAATCACATTTTCTGAAATCCTAGAAAACCTTCCTTATTGGAGGGGAAAGCACTTTTTATGCTTCAGCTATTAGCAGTATCCAAACACGATGACCAGCAATGAATAGGCAGCTCCTTCATTCTGTAGCTGTTTGCCTAGAGGGGAAAGGTGAACCTGGAAACGTGAATGTTAAATGTTTAATGTGTTACAGCTTGTTCAACACAAATATATTTTTCTTCCCCACACAATGAGCAAAGACGCATTCATGTAATAATTTTGGTTTTCGGTTAGCTGTAATAGCAAATCATGCTGGCACATATTTGTATATTTCCTCCACTGTACATGATCAGAAAAAAAACATATGCTCTTGCTAGAAGAGTGTCATAATTTTGTCCACAATTTAGTGTTCCAAATTATACCTTTTACTTTGGTTTATGATCTTAATTAATGATCAAACGAGTTGAAGTAAGAGTTATGGTTGTGCAATCTGTAGTTTGCTGCTTAAGATGCCACAGCAAACTAGATTGCTAACTAGAATTAGAAACTTATATAGAATAATGAGAATGTCCGCATGAACTGGCACTTACTCATCCTCATGACACATAATGCATATAACACATGCATTGAGCGTCCAAAAGAGTTGGAATAATCCCTATTAGACTTAAGCAGCAAACAGATTTCATGAGTCCAATTCTTTACTCAGTTCTCTTCTATCTCACAAGATAAATGTACACTTTTCAAACAATAATATGACTTTTTTACATTTAAATTGGGCTGCTTTTTAGTGTGAATGTTGGGACTGTGTGAGGCAACTTTGATTCACCTTTAATGAGGCTCTTTGTGCCATTACCCCAAGATGAGCGTTGAAGTAACTTGGCTTTACAAGTTACTTTGAGATGCCTTTGAGTCTTCCCTTAATCTCCCCTGGCTCCTCTAAACCCCTGAAGAGGGTCCCGCAAATGCACTGTGATCACAGAAGTCTTTCATGAGGTTTCCAATATTGCCAGAGAAAATTGCAGAAGAGACAGGATCAGAGCAAAGTGAGGGGACCATGAAGCAATCTTAGAGGGTTGTTTGCATCAACTTTCATTGAAACATGCAACCCTCAAAGCTTTGCACATTCCTAGGGAACTTCTGTTTATTGTTTCATGTCATAATTGCCTTCCTGTTACACATTTACATTCTCGTGTGTTTCCCATATGGGAGTGTAGGTAGATGCATTTGGTCTGAGAAAAATGGCACCACATGAACTTAGATAATTGATATTCAGTTATGCAGTGAATGAACTTTGTGGATGGGAAGCGCTCTTGCACATCTAAGTCATGTGGCATAGTCTCACGAATAAAGAAATCCTCTTCAACATCTGGCAGATACAGCATCTGACTTGAAGCTATATGTAGCTTTTGTTGATTTCAAGGCAGCTTCAGTTAAAGTCTCAAGGGTAAGACTTTGGAACATTCTGAGCAGATCCTCTATATAAAAAAGTCTTTTGTTCCTAATTCATAAACTATATAATAAAACTGGCCTTAGAGTAGAATGTAACTGAGGAAGGCACCTTCCTGACTGTCAAGGGGGAAAAAACAAGGATTAATTCTAGTGCCATTGCTTTTTAACACATATATCAACTCTCTGTTGAAAACTCTCCAGAGAGTTGATATCCATGCGCCTAAATTAGCCAATAGATATCTCCCAATTTTACTCTATGCTGACGATATAATTATTTTCTCCTTGACTTCTGTAAGCATGAAATGGGCACTGAAAACCCTGGCAACCTGCTGTAATGAGGAACAATTATATGATAAATCGAAAATCCTAGTTTTCTCTAATAAAAGACAAAATCACAATGGACGTTAATTTCCATGAATTAGAGCAGGTCAAATGCTTTAATCAGTGGTTGCCAACCTGTGGACTGTGGACCACTGGTGGGCTGTGAGCCAATCCGAGTGAGCTGTAAGTTGAGCGCATCCAATAAGATGTGGACAGCCATGCCACTGCCCCACCTACACTTGTGTCTTCGCGGGTGGTAGTCCCTGAAGTAAAAAAGATTGGCAACCACTGTTTTAAATATTTGGGCATAGCATTTCAGGCATCCAGGAAATTAAGAGTCCAGATAAATTATGCCATTCCTACTGCCCCAAAGGGCACACAAGCAAAAAAATACATTTCTTAAGCTGCAAGGGGCAAATATCATCCCAGCAGCAGTTAAATTTCTTTAGGTAGAACAATTGCCCAACTATTATATAGGATACAACTTGGTCCATGCACAAACCTGAGGACCTATCAAGCAATTCAATGAAATTTCCTTAGGATTCTGTCTAGTACTTCAAAATATACTCCCAGTGCAATATTGAGGCTTGAAGCTAACATAATAAGTATTAAAGCTCAGGACTGCACTAGAATTCTAATCTCAGGGTTTAGGATCGTGTTTGACCCCACAGGCCCAGTGCCTCTGCTGTTGTCAGACACTGTATCATATAGTAGAACTTTGCAGTCTTGACCTCTCTCCTCAATATTTAGACCAATTAACCCCAGAGAAGGTCAAATCAATAGTGAAAGAGGGAATGAGAAACATTGCTCATCCAAATAATATCACCAGTAACCCTGAATTCCATTGTCAAATGCTGGACAAACACAAACCTTCAACTGTGGGGTATCTATATAATCTAACCTAATAGATGTGTCTTCTCCAGAACTTATGTTGATGCTCTCACATCAGCTCTACTGGTGAGAAGATTTCATGGAACTCCTTATTTGCAGTGACTTTGCCTTTGTGAATCCAGAGAGGTAGAAATACTCTCTCTCTCTCTCTCTCTCTCTCTC
>JANHFO010002945.1:149751-168889 GCA_032468095.1 Pareas carinatus | reverse complement strand
AGTCATATAAAGGAAATTTTGATATATAAAATATAAATTATCATATTTGGTAATTGAAATTCCACATATTGTAAGCTTTAGTTTTGTATGTTATTGACCAATAAAAACTTTTTCTATTAAAAAGAGTGCACAAACCACTGAAAGAAATACTATAAGAAGCAAGCAAGAAAAACAAAGCTGTAAGCAAAAAAACAACAACTACAAAACAGTCCTAAAGAAACATAGAATACCAATGGAACAGCTTGAGGAAATCTGGAAAAAAATAAGCAGAGAGAAATTGAATAATTTCAGAAATACAGATAAAAGGCAGATACAGATATGAAAATTATGGAAAATTTTTGGACAGTTAAAAATATTTTAAAATGAAGAATTGAATATGAAATTTAAGGTTTTGTTCTATTTATTGATTAAGTATATGAATTAAAATCTTGCATAGAATAGAACTTTATTTTAAATTTTTGTTATTGAAGTGATTTATATTATATATTGAATCAATACTGAATAAAAAGAGAAGAGAGTTAAGGTTTAAAAAAGAATTGAAAATGAAAAGAAAAACCTTGTTTTATCAAATATTCAAGTGTATGAATCAAAATATTATATAGAACAGAACTTTCTTTTTTCCCCTTTTCTTATTTCTTATTTCCCTTCTTCATTTTTAAATTCTTTGATATTGAAGTTTAATTTGAACTTTGCAAATGGATGGAATGTAAACTTTAATATTTTATTGTTAAATTTAAGATATTAGTTTAAAAATACTGACATAACTTTAAGAAAAATATTATTAAACTTGAGGATGTGCTATTAAGATAAAGCGATGTTTAAGACTAAATTTTGACATGAAAAGGCTTAAAATAGATTTAAATGTTGTTGAAAAACTGATAATCTTGTTACATTGTAGTTATATGAATTGGATAAAAAAATATTTCAAATAAATGTAGTTTGAATTCTAGAATTCTACTAGTAAATCAGGATAGAAACCTAAATGAACATTAGTATAAATTGGAAGATGGATAAGATAAGGGGGTAAAATTGAGGTTTTGAGGGTGTTATATAAATATAATAATACTTAAATGATTTAAAATGTTTAAAATAATTATGTTTATGAAATTATTGGAAAGCTTTTCAGGAAAATGGATTTAAAAGATGTACAGATGATTGGATTAGAGATGGAAGGAGTAGGTGTAAAATTCTATTAATGAAATTGATAAGTATTGAGGAAAGAAATCTGAAATGTATTCCCAGCGGGATGATGTTGATTGAAATATGTAATCATGCTGTTTCTTTTTTTTTGTAAAAATTCAAAAAAACGAATCATATGGATTTTGATCACATGACCATGGAGATGCAACAATGGACTTACGTTTTAAAAATGGTTATAAGTCATTTTTTTCAGTGCTGTTGTAACTTCAAATGGTCACTAAACAGACGGTTGTAAGTCCAGGGCTATCTGTATTTGAAGTTTTATTTTGTCAGGGTGCATTGTTAAGAATTTTCTCTGGAAGCAAAAATGAATCCAGAAATCATAGGAGAAACCAATCTTGTGTCCAGTGTATGTTGTACCTTAGCCGATTGGTCTGACATTATTAAACTAATGTTATTTGCGTCTCTTTATCTTTTACAGATTTGTCCTGGATTGTTCTTACGTCAGACAGCGAGGGCTTTATTCCATTAACATTTGAATCCCACCGGGAGATCATTATAAGGGATGTGAATGCCATATCTAATGAGAGCAGTAATGCTTCTTGCAAAGCATTAGCTGCGGTCAATTCCACCGGGGCATACAGGAAGCTTTCCTCCCAAAGTCTGGATTTTACAGCCAGCTCCATGGAAGTCTTGACAGAACAGTCTTCTCGGTGTCTGGTGGATGGCGGCCGTTCTTTTGAGCAAGCCAACAACTCTTCCTAATCACGACTCTTTGCAAGTTGATCACCATAGAAGTGAAATCTTTCATGAAGCATAATTAAAGTTGGGACTCCATTGTATATTGCGCTCTCACAAAAGGGTGATATTTTGCTGAACCCTTGCTCTTGCCTTTGATTCCTTTTTACTATTTATGCCACGGCTTACTTGCCATTTTGGCAAATAGTTTTTAAAATTATTATATGGTAATGGTGGTAGACCAGCTGTGCAAAGCAGCTCAGCCTTTACAAAGCCTATTTGCTAGGACTGAACATATTTTCATTTTTAGATTCTAGCAGCAATTATTTTGCTCTGCTGAACACAAAAGTTAAATGTTTGCCAAAGCCTAAAGGGGCTTTTTCTTGAGGAAAAGAGGACTCTTTGCCCTTAGCATTTTCTTAGAAGTCTCACTGGCATGAACAAACAAAAAAAATTGTGGATTTCTAGTGATTCTAGAAGTGGAAAGAAAAACTGAGTTACATTTATTACTGTATTTTAAGACAAACTGTTACACCTGTAGTTTCTGCATCATTACACTCCTTTTAACTTTGTTATTATACCAGTGCCTGTCACAAATGTACTTGAAAGTTTTCAGACCACTTACAAAACTACTTACTAGTGAGTACCAAAGTCCTTCGGATATAACAGTACCTGCAACTAAACTTGACTCATTTTTACTCAGTTTTCCTTCAGAGTGTCCAAGAAACTTTTGTAATATGCATGTAAGCTAAATAGCTCTAATTTAAAAAAAAAATTAAAAACAACATAATTCATCATAGTTGAAGGCTGTCGACTACTGAGTCTGAAATATTGCTCTGAACATTGAATTATAGTGGATGAGGGGCTGAACTGATCTTCAAAACAAGTTTCACAAACCCAATGTTACATTGTCAATCCTTGGGCATACTGAAACAAGGTTATAGCACTGTTCAGACTTCATGAGAGAAAGAAGGAAAGGGGGAGACTTATATTTCTTTTTATCTTTATCAGGCTAGAAATCAGGAGACTGACCTCTAGGGCATGAAAGCTCACAGGCTGACCTTGGGCCTGTCCCTCACTCAGCCCAACCCTGTTCACAGAGTGGTGGCTGTGGGGAAAATAGGAGGAGGAAGAAATATTAGCTATCTTTGTCACCTTGAATTATTTATGAAAATAGTAAAGGCAGGTTAAAAAAAATATTAAAAAGAGGGGGTGCCATCTGCCCCTAAACGTTGTATTTTAGAGCTTTGAACCAGAAGGGGGCAGTCACGCCTGAGGAGAATAGGACTGGTAATTTTTTTTCCTCTTACGAAAATGCTTTTCATGATGAGGGTGATGTGGATTTAACTTCTGGTGGTACATAATCTGAACTCTAATTTCCATCACGGATATTTGTCACCCTCATTTAATTGTAAAAAGGATAATAGTAGCTACTGCAATGTTTTTCTTTTCCTTTTCCTTTTTGCTGTCCTTTAAACCGCTCCATTTAAAGTGTCTTCCTTAGTATTCCTGCCTAATGTTAAGATTTCATAAATATCTTCGGTGTGTTATTAGATTACTGTGTTTTCTGTTTCAGATAAAATATGTTAAAAAAAACCAGCCACTTTCAAATTACTAAGACCTAACTCTGCAATGGGAATTTGTTGGTTGTTTCTAGTTGGATCTTCAATATACCAAAGCTTTCATCTCATTTAAAGAAAAATTACAGAAAACAATAGTCAAAGAAAGAGGAGAAAGATAACTAAAAAGCCGCTTCCAATTTTCTTTGTAGCAGTTAGAGAGTCATTATCCCTCCTTCTGCTTTAACATTATAATAATCCCTTCAGCCTGTTATTCAATCCTTTTTCAATCATCAAATCCAGAAATCACAATCTCTTTTTTTCCATTTTTCAACAGTCTACAAAAGTTTTCCAGTCTTTCATAAAAGTACTGACTCTTTTGTCCCTGCCCAAACAGCTCAGTTTCCCCATCTCTGCTAGTCTTAGGACAACTTCAACATTAAAACAAGCAGCTTCTAATTTGCAACACTAGGCAAACTAAAACGATGTTAAATTCATGAATCGCATCATGCTATTTTTTACATATAAACAATATTGGACCAGGTAACATACAAATAGGCCTCAACGTTAAGACCACAATTAAGCCTAAAATTTCCATTCTAAGCAAGACATGTTAAATGAATTTTTCCCTATTTTATGACCTTTCTCACCATGATTATTAATGAATCATTGTTGATGTTAAGTTAGCGATGTGATTGTTAAGTGAATCTGGCTTCCCCAACGACTGCTTGTCAGAAGATCGCAAAAGGGGGTCACGTGACCTCGAGATACTCCAACTGTCATAAATATGAGTCAGTTGCCAAGCACTTGAGTTTTGATCACATGACTATGGGAATGTTGCAACGGTTGTAAGTGTGAAAAACAGTCCTAAGTAATTTTTTTCAGTGCCATTGTAACTTCAGTCATTAGATGAACTGTTGTAAGCCGAGGACTGCCTGTATTAGGTCATAATATAGTTCATTGGTTTTGGCTATGAATCTAGCCAAAAGTGGCTTGTTAACCATAACTTATGTCTTAAGGTAATTTAACAGTACCTTAATACTATGTGTGAATTAAGTAAGACAGTGGCTCAACTATTTGAAGAATTCCTGTAATTATTTCTCAACCATCTAGCTAGGTATAACAGCAAAGTGAAACAGTAATTTATTTTAGCTGTCATTATTGCAATTTACCTATTGTAATAATTCCAGATTTTAAAACATCAGAAGATTGATTGGAGCAAAGATGAATTCAAACTAGCTAGTTTGAGATGGTTTCAATATACGAACCGGTTTTATACACAATGAGTAAAACAAAGTAATTTCTTTGGCTTTGATTTAGCAGAATGTGCAAACCCAGTCCCACTGAACTGTGACCATGTTATGTTTATGAACGTTCTTCAAATGTAAGAAGCAGTGTTTTGAATACAATTCCCTATCGTGCACTGTTTGGCACAATAGGGAAATCAGCCATGTTAAGGTGAAAGGTTTGATCGCAATAGATAGGAAAAATGAAAGATAGCTCAATGACTGTTCTTGAGTTGCAATGCTGGTTACGTTCCAGCAATGGCCCAAGAAAAAACAGGATTTTATACCTTTCTCCTAAAATCTCTCATATTGAAGCAAGTAATTTTAAGTTATTATTGGAAAGTCACCTTTGAGGCTGCTTTTTTTTCTGTTCCATATCCAATTCTTGGGAACTGGACAAGTCCCTACAGTTTTCTTGGCAAGGTTTTTCAGAGCTGGTTTGCCATTTGCATTGCTTTTGCTTCTAGGCCTGAGAGAAAGTGACTGGCCTAAAGTCACCCAGCTGTCACTTCCTCTCAGCCGTAGGAGGAAGGCAATGACAAACCACTTCCAAAGAGTCAGGGATTTGTCCAGGCAGTCTCTGAGAGAAATGGACATGATTGAAGGGAAAAATAAATATTAGAATGTCATCTTTGAGGCTGCTTAAATGGTCCTGCTATTCAAACTCAAGTATTTTATCTGTGTCTCCAACAAGCCTTATCAAAAACATTCAACTTTCCCTACAGTTTTTTTTTAACCCATCCCACACATGCAGAATTCATTTTACAAACCTTCATGATAAATACACAAACATGAGAAGATTTTTACAAAGACGAGATGAGAAAATATAGCTTTTATATTTTTCTCAAATGTAATTTGAAACAAATAAATCAATAAATACTCAGACTTGATAAAATAAATATGATAAAACATTCACTTCCATTTTTTATTTAAAATATTGTAAGGTTAACAAAATGTCATCACTTCAATTTTCCCAGTAGTTTGTTACATCACTGCAAATTTTGCTGATTACTTATTCTTGGAAGAATTGATAGTTTTCTTGGCACTATCTATATATTATAGTGATACCTCTTTTTGTGCATTTCCTTGAATGTATATGTGCTTAAAGACACAAACACCCAAAGTATACTGTTGAGTATATGCTTTTTAAGTCTAAAAACACTTCACAATACTCCGCACAAAAATTGCAGAGCAAAACTCATTGAAGTCTAGCAGATTTATTCAATAAGCATTGAGGCAACTTTACAGCAATCACTATTCAGTTTGTCATATTGTATATTTTAAGGTCAAGGTGACTGAATGAAAATAACACCACACTCCCAATTATTCAGTGTACTGAAGACCTGAAGTGACTTGAAACTTAAAAACAGACTGTTTATAGATATAAGGTATGACTGGATGGCTCCCATGAAATATGGTTAGTGATAGTCCTCAGTTTAACCATTCGTCTAGTGACCTTTGAAGGTATAATGGCAGTGAAAAAAGTGATGACCAGTTTTCACACGACTTGCAGCATCCCCATGGTCACATAACCAAATTAGGCCTGACAGCTGCCATTTATTTATGACAGCTGCACTGTTTTGGGGTCATGTGCCATTTCTAACCTTTCCAGCTGGCTTTGGACAAGCCAAGTCAATGGGGGAAGCCAAATTCGCTTAATGACCCATGATTCATTTAATAAGTGCAGTGATTCACTTAACAATGGTGGCAAAAAGGTCATAAAATTGGACAAAACCCATTTATAACAGCTGCCTTGCTTAGCGAGGGAAAGTTTGAGCCCGTTTGTGGTTGTAAATTGAGGACTATCTGTATTTTTTATTGAAAATTTTCCATAAAATTTCACATACATATATGAGAAGCTCTTTACATTTTTGCTGCTGTTGAATCGCTTTTTATCTCTCTCCTAGTTACTTTTTTCTTTTTTATTAAATAAAAGTAAAAAAAAAGGTAAAACCACCCCAACGACTGCAAAGGACAACATGGCAACAATTATTTCAAAACACCAAGCATCCAACAAAATTACCTTGGTCTGGAGTGCAATAATTCAGATATCCACTAGACCAGCAGCCCCCAAACTTTTGGGACCGGTTTTGTGGGGAGGTTTTTCCACAGACCAGAGGAGGCGTGGTTTTGTGGGTTGCCTGCAGATGGGGCTTCACTTGTTTGCATGGACTGGTTTCTGGCATGCCATGGACCGGTAGCGGTCCACAAATCAGGGGTTGGAGACATAAGTAAAGTGAATGTTTCCTAAATATCTTTGCTGACCTCCAGAGATTACTGAAGATTTGCTGTCAATATATGAAATTTGGCTCCATTCGCAAAGACAGTGCTCTCATCCCAGCCAAATAAGGAGATCAGATCAATTTGAAGCTTTTGTACATTAAATCAAAAAGGACACTGGAATTTGTACTTGAGAACTTAAGTCTCCCAAACAAAACCTTCATATTGTTCCATCATATTCAGAGCAATCTTGCTATATTGGTGGCACCAGTAGAATAAGCCAAATGCCTTCAAGCATGCTGAAGTGCTACCTCTGGTTGCATTTTCATTACCACTGAATTTCTATTTTTATTCAGCCTTTCCAACAGAAGTGCTTTCTTCAGCAAAGTTTTCAGTGTTCAGATGATTCCTCCTGTTTTATAAGACACAAAAGAATCTGGGTATAAAAAACAATTTGCTGTACATTGTAATTTAAATATGGCATCTGCTGGGCCTGGATCCCACCTTTTTAATCATGAGTTTTTCTTTCAGAGATATATATAATGTGAAATAGTTCCAGAAAAAGCTAAAATCTGGCGTGCTAATTGCACCGTGTTTGGCTTGATTTACTTCTCCGTGTAAGATGTGAAGTGCTGATTGGTATACAATGTGACTGCTCACTTGATACAAAGAGACAAAAGTTGTTACAGTAAGATGGTTTTTTCGGAAGCTACACATTAGCTTCAGACTCCAAATCAACAACACTGGGCTTTAATTCTAACACCTTGCAAACTTCGATCAAATATATCATTTCTTATTGTTTGTACATCATCTCTGTGGAAAATCCAGTTTCAGGGCAATGCAAAATAGATGCATTGTAAGACCCACCAAAACTAAACATCACAATGTCTGTAGGAAAAAATACAGGAACCTTTATTAAGGGTTAATGTTTTCTTTAGTCCAATGATGAAGTAGAAATTTTGTGCACAGATAATTCTAGGTTTAACTTCTGGCTTTTCTGAAACTGCGAAAGTCAGTATTGGATTTAAGTTTAAGAAAGCCTCCAAAATTAACAGATTCAACTTTCAAAGAACTACCTTTATAGTGTGCTTTAATTATCCATGGTGGATATTTTATATGCTTTATTAGCTTTCTGAATTTGTTAGGAATTAGAAGCACAGTTTTTTGTGTACGAATCTCCATGGGTGAATAAATGGAGATATTCAAGGAATGGAAAATATGACATTCAAATAAAAAGATCTTGCAATCTATAAATATCATATATTTTTTTCCTGTGATACAGTTGACTTTTGATTTAAAAAGCACCACACTTCTTTCACTGAAAAAAGATGTGCACTAGGAGAAGCTGATATTAATACAAACCTACCTCGAGTTTTCAAAGGCATATTTCATTTCCTTTTGACTTTTCTCATTGATTGGGTACAACATGAGTATGGATAAGCCTAAGAGTATGAGGATGGATGGAATTCCACCAACCAAGATTTTCAGCATGATGACAACATGGGTGGACTGTGTACACATCCCTGATCTGTAGCCTACAAATCTATTAAAAAGTCATGCAACTGTTACTATAATTCACTCAAATAATAATATACAGCTAAAACTCATCAAACCACCCCGAGTCAACCAAAACAAGATTTGGTTTGGAAGCAGCCCAATTAATTTTAAACTGGTTTGAAGATCACAATTCAAGCTGGGCCCCAGATCTAAATCTCGATTCAAAAATTCAAAAGCAATTATCAACATTTTTCTGTTTGACATTTGTATAATTTTTTAAAAAAATATTTATTGAATTGGCAGAAACATAACAGGCAGAATAAAATCTTCTGGTGGACTGGGCACGGGGTGATTCAAACCCTTTCTTAAAATGAGTTCACACTGAAAATGTATTTATTGTATGGCTGCCTGTATCGTTGGTAGAGCAACTGAGATAGCTATAAATTGAATATGTTTTTAAAATAAATAAATATCACAGTATCTTTATCACACCAAATTGAGGAGTTAGAGATTACCTGCAGGTATAATGACAAGAGCAGGTGTAGGCAGTGCACAATCATTTAGTTGCTAAATTACAATTCCTATCAGTTAATCTTAGGACAGTGACAAAGAACGCAAGAGTTATTAATATTTGGAGTGCCACAGATTGCCTATCCCTGTGGCCCTTTGCTGAATTAGACTAACACAAGATCCCAAACAAAACAAAATGTAGAACACTCACTGTAGACTGAAGGAAGAAAATCCCAATCCAATTCCAGCTGAAATCTTTGTGAAAAAGATGAAGGACGAATAGAAGATAGTTTCATGTCCTGGTAAGTGAATGTTCTGCATTCGAAAATGATCTACTACATCAGGCAGCATGGACCTTTAACCAACAGATTAAAAAGATTCACATCACAGTTAGATGTTATAGGATTACTGTAGGAGGAGTGGCAGAGTCTGGGGGCAAGGTTAAAAGAGACATCAACCTAGAATCCTATGTAGCCACAAATGTACTAAATTCAAGCCACCATGAATTTTGTTGATCCTTATCTAATTTCTAGCAGCTAAGAATATTCCTGTGCATAAGCATGAGCAATAAATCTGTTTAATTGGAACATTACATGTGGTCCTGGTCTTTCATGCTTGACAATATATAGTGGCATTTAATATTTGGCATCCATTTGTTATAATTCTAATATACTTCTAGAGTGCAATTCTACTTTATTTATTCTGGTTATGCTTAAGCCATGGAGGGTTTCATAAACTATCTACAGGTGGTTCTCATTTAATGATCATAATTGAAACTGGCAAGTCCGTCGTTAAGCCAAACAGTCCCTAAGTGAAAAATGTGACCGTGTTTACAATACTACTTCAGCTTTCCTTTGATTTACAGACCTGCAAAGGTTACAAATGTGAGGACTGATCACAAAATTATTTTTATAACCATCGTAAATGCAAATGGTTGCTAAATGAAGACTGCCTACAAGTCAGGATACAAAAAAATCATGAAGCAATTAAAAAATCTCTTAGTGGGCAGAAACTAGGATAACTAAGGTAAAGTAGCTTTTGAGTCAAACTCAACTCCTGGTGTAGTATCTTGACAATTAGATTACAACAATTTGCTACTGCCTTCCTCCGGGATAATATTTTTGTTTAGTCAATTTAGACCAGAGCCCTGAGAGCTCTCGGTAGCTCCTACCAAGTGCTAATCAGGTCCAACACTGCACAACTTGCTCAAGTTAGCCACTGTCACCTAAATGGTCCTAATTGCTTCCAACATGAACAGAAGTAAGAGAATGTAAAGAAATGTCCTTCTCAGGTAGAAAAGCAGCTTGATCATTTGCCAACCAAACTGAATGGCTGTATGCTTGCTTATTTCATCTAATGGAATAAAAAGACATTAATAAAAATATTATCACAACAGAGAAACTCTACATATGAACATTGTGAAAATAACACAACTGAATACAAATACATTTAAGCATCTATCATGTGTTAGAAAAAAGCAGAACAACTGTTTCATAGGGTGCCTCCAAATGAAAATCTCACTATGTTCCAATTTATACCTAGGAACCATACAACATTTCCTGTTTGTAAATCTCCTGGAGTTTTTTTTTCTTTTCCCTTATTTCCCAACATAATTCATTAAACAGTCAAAAACAGAATACAGTAGCTATAAAACTATTTTGATTGAAACTGTTAGAAGCTTTCATTATAGAAACAACCTTAGTAAAAGACCCCAAATTAAATCAAGATGATTTTTAATTTTTAAAAAATGAGTTAAAAAAATGTTGGAATCTTTCACGATTACGGGGAGATTTAAAACAAGCTGTTTCTATGCACTGCAACTCAAAAGCTGACTTTGAGCAAAACTCTGAAACTCAAGCTTTTTGCCTTTATACTGGTAGTCTTGGGACTTACAACTGTAATGGAGTCTATCCATCACGGTTGTAAGTCGTTACAGTTGTAAAGCAAGTTATCCACATGACCAACCCAATTTTACAACCTTATTTATGGCAAATCTGTAGTCATGAAGTCAATGCCAGGGTTGTTAAGTAAATCCATTGTTAGCTCTGAGGCGGTTTTCTTGAAAACTGGAAGTAAATGCTGGTTTTCAGAAAAGAAGGACATAAATCATGGCCACATGACCACAGAACACTGCAAATAGATATAAATGCAGGCCAGCTGTCGTGTGCCCAAAATTTGGACACATGACTACGGTGGATGATGGTGGTGATGGCAGCTGTAATTTTGGAACCAGGCTGTAAGTCTCTTTTGAGGGCCTCACTGTACCTTTGTCCAGTTTTAATACAGGTAGTCCTCAACTTACAACCACAATTGAGCCCAAAATTTCTGTTGCCAAGTGAAACATTTGTTAAGTGAGTTTTACCTCATTTTACGACCTTTGTTGTCGCAGTTGTTAAATGAATCACTGTAGTTGTCAAATTGGTAACACAGTTGATAAGTAAATTTGGCTTCCCCATTTGACTTTGCTTGTCAGAAGGTCACAAAAAGGGATCACAATACCCCTGGGAAACTGCAACCGTCATAAATATGAGTCAGTTGCCAAGGGTCTGAATTTTGATCACGTGATCATGGGGGTCATAAGTTTGAAAAATGTTCATAAATCAGTGCCGTTGTAACTTTGAATGGTCACTAAATAAGTTGAGGACTACCTGTAAAACTGCTTTTCAAACTTCTGCTAGTTTTTGTTCTAATAATAAATCTCATTTACACAAACCTTTCTTTTTTCCTATCATTCTAGTCCTTACAAATAACAATAATTTGCAAAAACAAGTGATCACATGCAAGTCTCTTCCCTTAAGAACATGCAAATAGTGCAATCACTAAAAAGGGTCTCGAAATAAGAATCAGCTGAGTTTTTTTTAAATGACTTTAAAAATATACTGTGATTCTGAACTTTGCAAATGAAAGGTAGCTGATCTAAATTAAATGCACATTTTGATAACAAAGCTTTTACATTTTTATATTTACAAATTGCTTTGAAATAATACTTTTATTAGAATACTTTTAATATAGTATCTTTATATTTAGTTAATAGGGATAGTTCCATATGCCTTACTGCCTGATTTTATTTCCCCCCACCTTTTGGATATTTGCAGCTGCTGTTAAAAATCACCCGGAATTTTAATCATTTAGCCTTAGACTTCCCTTCTACTGCTTTTGTCTTAAAATTCTTGACAAGATATTTGAAAGATCTGATCTCTGACAACACAATCCGAGGCCTCTTGGTTGGGATTTTCTGTAGTCCCAAGAGCTTTCATCCCTAAAGACGCTACTATTTATCGTTGCACTGAATCGATTCCATCAGTATAAATTTTTAATTAAATTACATGAAGCATCTTCTGGAGGCAGACCACAGGCTATCACTCAAAGGTTAAAGTGCTGGTTTTATCCAACTGCAGCAGATATTCCCTGCATACTCTCCCTTATGCTCACCCCTCTAACAAAAGACTCTTACCATGGCAGGAGGAAACTGGCTGCAAAGCTAAGTCCAGATACAAAAGCCACAAAGTAGGTAAGAAAGATATTGGGGACAGTCACCAGTGTGATTACAGAAGGAATCATCAGCTAGAATGAATGGAAATATGAGGAAAAGATAAATCATTCCATCCATGATGAGACGTCTAAGAAAATGCAGCGTCTTAACTGGATAATAATATAAACAGGATTAAGATTACTGTACATACATGACAATTACAATCATTATAGGTGTGAGAGTGTAGTAAGTCACCACCAACTCATCTAGATTAATATCATTGTCGTAATGTAATTTTTTTCAAAGAAAAAAAATAGATTAATATCATTGTCAATGACTGGCATCAGTTTGCTAGAATTTCAGACCTGGAACAAAACCCTGGATCTTCTGAATGCAAAATATATGCTTGAAAGTGCTATAGTGGCGAGTGGTTTGTTTGTGTAATTGTTTGCGTATTTGTTTGCTGCAGAAATCACCCCTTTATTTTTAATTTTGGCTTTCCTTCTGCTCTGAAGGCCATAGAGCAGTGTTTTTCAAAAATGCAGGTAAAGAATACATGTTAATGGCCAGATGCTCTGCCACAGTGCCTTTCAAACTTGATAACTTTAGGACTTCAACTCCCAGAATTCCACAGGCGGCATGCTGGTTAAGGAATTCTGGAATTTGGAGTTCACACTTCTTAAAATTGCCAAGTTGGAAAAATTCTGCTAGGGAGCATTTGGCCAGTAACATATTCTTCTTATTCTTCTATTTCGGATTCACCATAAATAGAAAATCTGTAGGGCAGGAAGTGCTATTCCTAGAGACAGCATCCCGTTAACTTTCAGCTACAATATATGTCAAACACAAGGTCCATATCTAGCCCGTGGCTTGTGTCAATGTGGCCCATGGTGAGCTCGAGTAGGCTGCAGGTGGGCCGTGGGGACCAGGGGAGGCCTTTGGAAGGCCCGTGGCAAGCTCAGGAAGGCGATGGGGAGTCACCAATGGCTGTGGGGGGCCACAGAGGGGGCATCAATGGCTGCAGGGGGACAGGGTGTCAATGACTGCTAGGGGGGAAAGTGGGGGCGACAGTCCGTGGTGCTCGCGGCAGCAGTTGAAATGGCCTGCGATTAAATTGAGTTTGACACCACTGAGCTACATACTGGGTTCTGTTAGTCTGAACAGAATGCGAACCATAACAGGAAGAGATTTTTAATCAACAGGATAAAAAACAAGAGACAGCTATGATGAAATCATCAAACCATCCCAAAAGGGACGTCATAGATTTCAAAACTGGTTTACATATAGCTTAAAAGGCATGGCCTAGAAAAGGCTGTTGCTCAAATGATTACATTCCAAGTTGCATGATTATTAGGACTACACAGTGTTTTAAATTCAATTTCAAAAGGGTGTTTCAAAGTCCTTAGGAGCAGAAGTCCAGTACTTCTGGAACTCTTTAAAGCAGTCAGATTTTTACCTGGCATATCTTAGCTGCCCTCCGCTGTTGCCATGTGGTCATGGAAAAAAAGGCATGGCTGGAGACTTCCGGTGGACAGCACTGTGACGAGGCAGCAAAATCGGGAGGCTCCTCAGCTGAACTGAGTCAAACTGCCTAACACTAGGTAGACGGGTCCGGTTTCATGCCTGGAACTGAATCTAAGTTGCCCCAGAGAGGTAATGAATGGAGGATATTCCGCAGTCTCAGGGGAGGTGGAGACCATCCCGAGACTGGGACAGAAATTCTCAAAAGGTCTGCCTAGCTGTCCTGCGAACTCGCAGCATTTAGCTGCAGATGATCCAGAAGCAAAGGATTAAAGTGGCTTGGACTCAAGTCGCAAAAAGCTGCAATCAACATTCAATCAGCTGGGTGAGTTTAAAGATCATCCACCAATGCGACCAATGCCGTCTCCCTGTTGTACCCAGACCTGAAGCCGGACTGGAGCGGATCTAGGTAGACAGTTTCATCCAGGTATCGGGGGAGCTGTCAAGCAACCACACTCTCAACAACCTTAGCCATAAATGGAAGGTTGGAGACAGGACGATAATTGCTTAAAACAGCTGGGTCCAATGAAGGCTTCTTGAGAAGGGGCTGCACCACCGTCTCCTTCAAGGCGGCTGGAACGACACCCTCCACCAAGGAAGCATTCACAATGCCCTGGAGCCAGTCTCGTGTCACCTCCCGGGAGGCCAGCACCAACCAGGAGGGGCACGGGTCCAATAAACATGTGGGTTTATGAGTATACTGAAAAGATTAATATGGATAAGAGGCAAAATGAAGAATATTAGAGGATAATTATATAAATATGATATTAGTTAAATGGATATGATGTTTAAAATTTTTTAATTGGTAATTTGTGAACTATGTAATAAATCATTTAGAGTGTTATATTAAACAAGAAAATATGTGAAGGTTTTTAGAAATAGATTTAAAAAACTGGATAGATGGTTGAAGAGATGGAAGGAGTAGGTGTGGAATAGGTTTAATAAATTTGATAAATATTGCTAAAAGAAATTTGAAATGTAACCAGTTGGTAGATGTTGATTGAAATATGCAAGTACATTGTTTTTTGTTTTTTGTATAAAAATGAATAAAAGATTCTTATTAAAATAAAAGGGGGGGGAAGGTATGGCTGCCTTAAAGAGTGACAGACAGGCTCCATTCATGCCTCTTTATTCTCTGAAACACCTTTCTGGAATTTAATCTGAAGTGCTGTGCAGCTTTAGGTATTAATTTACTTACTGATATTCCACATGCTGCTTTTTTTTTGCCAAAATGCTTCAGAAATCTCTGCCAGAAAGGAACGCTCACTGTTGCTGACACCTATATGTTACAATGGGGAAAAAAATGTCAGAGAAGGAAAAATGTCTTTATGGCTTCCAAGAGAATTAAGTGTACAATTTGAAGACTGCGGCGCCATATAAATATCAATAGCTACACATCACAACAAAAAAGCAGAAGCTTGGACTCTGATGGAGTCAGCCTAAAGAGATAGCCATGGATTTAAAAAGGTGGCCAGAGAGACAGAAACCAATATTTTTCCTTTTATTATATTGTGCCAAGTTTAGGTACAAATGGAGAAAGGCCTTCAGTCATGAAAATCTGATTTTCATATAGATATAGATCTTAGAAATATGATAAGAGGAGACACACCACACAAGAAAGCTTAGCTTTGTCTTACCAAGATAATCACTACTAAATTCTTAAAATGACTGGGAAGACCAGCTGCATAAATGCAAAAGAGAACAAAGTTTCCTTGTTCAATCTAGAACAAGAGAAAAAAAAGAGTACTGGTAATTGGGTGGCATATACATTTAATAAATTAAAGAAAAGAGAACTATTATTAGGGTAGACATGATTCAAATGTGAAGGAGGACGGATAAATATAGTGATACTAATAAGGTTTTCTATTTACAATCCATTTATTTCTTGATATGACTAGATAGTATTTGGCTTTTTAATTATTTAAAAATGACTATGTATCATTTTTATATATGATAAATATAATATACTTTTATATAGTAAAGGTAACGGTTCCCCCCCGCAATGAGTGTCAGTCAAGCGGTACTCATTTCAGTTTCTAAGCTGAAGAGCAAGCATTGTCCGAAGACGTCCCTGTGAGCATGAGGCCAGCATAACTAGATGCTTAAGGTGCATGGAGCGCTATTACCTTCCCACTGAAGTGGTCCCTATTTTTCTACTTGCATTTTTACATGCTTTTGAACTGCTAGGTTGGCAGAAGCTGGTGCTAGTAACAGGCGCTCACTCTGTTATGTAGTAACTAGGGATTCGAAATGCCAAACTGCCAACCTTCCAATTGACAAGCTCAGCGTTTTATCTGCTGAGCCACCGTGCCCCTTATGTTCTTATATAAAAGCATATTAAAACTCTCTAGTGGTCATGAATGCTTTTTGTGCTATAAGTTGTATCTGCCTTTTCTTTTTATATGAACCCAGGACGGAGGTTAGCAAATTTGTAACTGTAACACTATTGGATCATTTTCACTGACTGTCAACATTAAAAATCTGTACATTTTTAATAATTAACTAATAAAAATACCACAAGATAGCCTGTAAAATTTCTGAAAAAAATTCTGTAAAATCTCTGAATGTCCCCAGAATATATTGGGCTGATTTTTAGGAAAAACAGAATTGCTCTTTAGGAAAAGTAAGATCCTGTACAATATATATGATCAAGTTCTCATGCTGCAGCTGCATAGATTCTTCAATGCAATTTATACAAACCAAGTTGATGCAAACACTGTGTAATGTAAATAAAAATTACCTGAACTGCTGTTAAAATCAGTACAAATGCTGCTGTAAATATCAAATATGGTTGATGCTTCATGGCACGCTTTTGTCCTTCAAAAAAAGGAACTTTTTTGTCTGGCATTAGGGTGTATGGATCTATAATGGGTGGAATATATACAACGAGGTCATAAATTAAATGGAGAAAATAGACACACAGTAATATTAATAAGTTTTAAATAGGCTCACCAACTTTTTCTTTCACTCCAAAGAAAAGGGAAAGGATGCCAACAATGTAGATGCCTCCTATCAGCCCAGCTGCAATCATGTAGACTTTTTTCTTTAAAGACAGTGGTAAGAGAGGATTTCAATCAAATGACAGAAGAAACCGATAATAAAAGAACCAACAGTGGCCTAAACAAAATAGAGCTCTAATTACAAGCAACTTTACAAGTAAACCCAGAAAAGTGATTAGTTTGACTAGTTTGCTGCTAGATGGCAGAGATGAAGAACTATCAGTCTTGTCTGTGTTCAGGGAAATCCTTTTTGTTGCCTACATGATCTTATTCTTAGCAATAGCACTTAGATTTATATACCACTTCATTGTGTTTTACAGCCCTCTCTAGGTGGTTTACAGAGTCAGCATATGTGAAATATTAGTTTCCAAATACATAACCTACTCTGATTCCATTTACCACATAGACACGCACAATCAATCCACATGTAAAAAATTGCAATTGTAGCCATCCATTATGTGAATTAAGTGATGTCAGGCATATGTCACGATTTTGCACATATAAAATCATCTCTCCTCTCTAAACTAATCCTTGTGTCTTGCCACCTCTTGACAAGTCCTCATAATACATCATCTCCAAATCTCAGTGAAGAGGCACAGACATAAACTGAGACAAGAAATATTTCTTGGCAAGTTCCACTAAATTCACATGAAACTTGCTTTGAAAAAATATTTTCAAGGCTCAAGTCTACTGCAATATATTTGTCATCCTCATACTAGTGTGACGTAGCACTTTAAAAACATTACAAAATGTTTTTGACTTACCTCATAAGAAACATCTAGGATTTCAAAGCTGCTTTGTTGCAGCCCTATAGTTTCATTCTGCCTACAGTGATCAGAAGTATGAGCACCAGCAACTATTTGACCATGTAATGTAGCTCCAATCAATGTTCCAAGAACTTCAAATACCATTCCTACGGGAGGAAAACAAACCACTTCTACAAATCTGGGTTGCTTAATGAATGCTGAACCACAGGCAGACAATGTTCTCCACAGGGGGATAAAAATCTGCAAGATGGTGGGTGCAGCTTCAGTAACCAAACCCCAACCCTTTTGTAAATGCAACAGATCTTGCAGATTTTGACATACATATCCATCTAGATGGCTTTCAATAGTACACCAGTGATTTATATGTATATTGCGGTGAATATCAAGGAGTACCATAATACGAGGGGGAAGCCATTGTAACATGCAGTCAGAAATTCAGAAAATAATATGTGCAAGGAAATGAAAAGGATGGGATTACTTAAAAAGCAATGGTTTATTACAAGCCTATCTCTTCCCAGGTGCATTTATCTTCCAGCATAATGCACAGACCCCAGAGAATAAATGGAAATCTACATGTCATAAATTGTCTCTATCTGACTGAGCCTCAGGCCCACACGTTTCCTCCTCTCTGCTCCATTTCTTTCTAGGTTTCTTTGACTGACAGAAGACTGTCTCTGTATTTGAATTGTTCAACTATTGCCTGCATTTGCCCTTCAAATCACAGCTGAAGCAAGTCATGTAGTGCTTTCCATTTACTCCCTCCATATGGTGGGGAATAAATTCAGAATTTGCAAAGGGAATAAGAAGAATGAAAGACTGTTGAAATGTTTAGTTTGGCATTATATGTAAATGAACACCCGAACTGTTTTGCTTTTCAAAAACCTGATCAAGAACATGATAATACTGTATATGATGCAACATGAGGGACCCTGGTGAAGACTTTCTCTCTACAAATACGAAAAAGCAGACTTTAGACCTACGACACAGTAGGTCTGTAGGTTTGCAGTGAGTTCAAAAGATGTTTCCTCTCTTGCTTTTTTTAATCTTTGTTCATCTAAATTGTAAAAAATCTTAATGTCAAATTAGTCACCTTGTCCCTCTCACTTTACTAACAATATTGTCTCTTAATAACAATGAATGGTTTAACAATGAATAAAACTTCACCAAGAATGGTCATTTGACCAGTCACTAGGTTTACACAGATAAAATGATGGGATGGCTCTAATGGCTTCTTTCTATATCCCAAAGAATGGCCTTGTTGAGTTTCAGGACCGTTTTGAGGCAGAAAGCACAATAAGCAAATTGCATAATCTTTAGAATAAATTAAACACAGTTAAAAATAAAACCTAAACAAAAAGTCTCTGTCCTTTGGAAAATCTCTCAGAAAGTTGTAGCCCCGTCCTAAGATGGAGGCCACAGTTGCATCCCC
>JANHFO010002945.1:93190-111799 GCA_032468095.1 Pareas carinatus | reverse complement strand
AAAAACAAAAATTCTTCTTGATCTTTTCCATTCTTTTCCCCTCATTCTCTTCTCGGGGACAAATTTTAACTTTATTTTAATTCATCCCCTTTGCATCAAATTTGTGGAAAAGTACCTTTATAAATACGCTATTTTCCTCTCGACTAGCACTCCACCTGCTTGCTTCTGTCTTGTTGTTATCATTTGTTCGGGTCTTCACCTAAATGGCCACCATAAGTGCCTTTTCTCCCTCCTGGAGAATAGGAATAAAGATAGTTCTGAACATACCGACCGCCATGGGTCCCGTTAATCTATCTTCACTTTCTTCTGCTGCTATCTCTTTGGGGCGGCTTTGGACCTCTAGAGTCCCCAACCTGGGAGAAAACAAGGACTCACAGCTGAAGCTGAAGCTGTTTCATCCTCCTACGATGAAGACCGGAACTGAAAGTCCGAGAGGGGGAACCCTTTCTATTAGGCAGATCTGAAAGTACATTCAGAAACTGAAGGATACAAAGTTCTAATCCTACAGGGAACATAATGCACCCTAATTAGGAATTTGCAGTGCTTATCAATTGTTTTCTGGATTCAATTCAAAATGTTGGTTTTTCTTTTTATGGATGACATAAGGGCCAGAATAACTTGTGGCTAGGTAATACTAAGAAATGGCCTTTCCCACATTTTCTCCATGAGCTCAGATGTCATCAAACGTAGGCCTGCTTAGAGTTCCTTTATGTCCTACAAGTAGTCCTTGAGCCCAAAATTTCTGTTGTTAAGTGAGACATTTGTTAAGTGAGTTTTGCTTCATTTTGTGACCTTTCTTGCCACAGTTGTTAAGTGAATCACAAGTTAGTAACATGGTTGTTAAGTGAATCTGGCTTCCTCATTGACTTTGCTTGTCAAATGGCTGCAAAAGATGGTCACGTGACCCTGGGACACAGCAAGGGCCATAAATATGAACCAGTTGCCAAGCATCTGCATTTTGATCACATGATCATAGGGCTGTGCAAAGGTTGTAAAGTGTGAAAAATAGTCCTAAGTCACTTTTTTTAGTGCCATTGTAACTTTGAACGGTCACTAAATGAACTGTTGTAACTGGAGGACTACCTGTACTGTGAATGAAATAAGAGAAGTTTTCACTGTGACTGAATTTTCTCTAACATGCTGTCTCGTCAGTTTTGGAAAAACGGATAGCTTGTTGAGAATTTTTTGGGATCTACAGTATTTTAATCTTGTCTATTGCTGCTATTCTGCTATGTCACCTTTATTTTTCTTTCAGTTCTCTAGCTTTTGTGGGAGTCTGTCCCCCGAACAAGTTGCATAAGATACCAAAACAACAACAACAACAGCCCACCATTCCAAAATGGGATTTGGAAGTTCATGTAGCAAGGATGGAAGTTACAGTAGAGATCACGGGGACACAGTTACGTTTGGATAAATGTATAATTTGGGACTAAAGTTCCACAGATCTTTTGAAAGAGCTGGGTATCATACAGGTATAAAGAATATACTATCTCATGAGCACATGGGTGGCCAACTTTTCTTTTCAATCATGGCACCAGATTTCGACAGTCCTCATTTTCAGTTGATGAAAGAACTATATCCCCACTATGCTATATGCAAGGACAAGTGCAATCTGTGGATTAAGTACTTCTATTCTATACCTCAGATAAGGACACTGTGCTCAATGAGTCAAGAGTTTATTGTTGATGCCTGAGAAGAAAACAGTGAGCTGAAAACAAATGTAAGCAGTTCCCTTTATTTGTTCCCTCCAGAACATTTAGCCTAATTATCTGAACCAGTATTAAAAATTTCCCATTAACTCCAGTACCCTCTGAACAGTCCAAAATACCTTTGGAGGAAAAAAACACACCTCCCCTTTACTCGGAAGCAGGGCGTATGTCATTGGTTCCCAAGCTTTTTCAGTCCACTGCCCCCTTGGTGCTACAAACTCATCCTCAGTGTCCCCAACCTCACCCCCTATAAATAGCATTATTCGGAATAGCAGTTTGCATGACCCACTAAGGGAGATAGTAACAGCAAAATTCAAAAATGTAACAATTGACTGCACATTTATTCAAAATCCAATTTAAAAATCTTTTTAGTTAATGTTAATACAACAAGATTGTTGAACATTATCCAGTGATACCAGGTTTTCAAAGACTGATAGCCATTTATAAAGAACCTTAGTAATTAGTAACTTAGTAAACTCAGTAAAATTTAGTAACTGCTTCACTGTTCAGTAAATTCTTAATGTGATGGGTGGGCTTGATGAAGTGATACCAGTTTCCCAATGTCTGGTTTTAAGTCAGTTATCATGAGTCTTAAATCACCATGTTCAGTAATCTGGAGTCGATGTCTTTGCTTTGAGCAGTGGTCACCAACCTTTTTGACCTCAGGGACCACCAACTTCATAATTTGAAATCCCAAGGCCCACTAATATAAATTTTTGTAAAATAATGATCAGAGAACTTCCATTTTATTAATATAAAAGGCACCTATTTAATGCAACAAAATTAAAAAAGCTTATTTAATTATAACAAAATCATAAGTGCTTATTAAATCATAACAAAATCTTTAAAGGTTGCTTAATTGTAGCAAAATTAGTAAAGTTAGTTAAATAAGCTTCAATTATTTTGTAATAATTAAAGTATTACACATTTTAGTGTGATATTTGTTCCTGCTTGTGAGAGAGAATGAAAGACACACACACACAGAATGAGAGTGAGACGGACACAGAGAAAATGAGAGAAAGAGAGAATGAGAGACACACACACAGAGAGAATTACTGCTGCTCACCACCAATGCCGCGCTGCTCTGCTCACCACCGCGTAGCCATGAGGGTAAAGAATGTAAAAACGTAAAAGAGGGTAAGCTACTGCTTATGCCTACCGTATTTTCCGGCGTATAAGGTGACCCCTGCACTGAAGCTCTGCCTTTTAAGCTTCGCGTTTTGCCGGCAATCTAGCCTCCAAAACCGGACCCAGGAGGGAGACGAACAGGTTTTGCCTCTCGGCGGCAGCAGGCAGATTCAAAGGCATTGCTCGGTGGGGCGAAACCCGCCAGTGGCGAGTGGGTGGGCAACTGTGGTGGCAGGGGAGACTCTTCTGCTCGACCCCTGCATCAGCTTTTGCAAGTTTGGAGACTAGATCGCCAGCTGGCACAGTGGGCAGAGGAGGAAACGCGGGTTAGCCACCCCCGAAAAAGCACAATGGGGAAGAAGGCGAAACTTAAAAAGCCGAGCTTCAGTGCAGGATTCGTCTTATACGCTGGGTCGCCTTATACGCTGGAAAATACGGTACACTTAATATAGTGTAGGTGGAGCAAGGCCAGGGCCAGGTGCGTCTTATTGGACATGCCCGGGATGCGGACCACCCAATTTTTCCTTTGGACCACAGGTTGGTGACCTCTGGACTATAACATTCACTAGGGCTGTATATATAGTTTTCTGTGTAATGTTTTCAGGGGCTAGGTTGCGGTGAGGATAGAAAGTCTGCATCTTCTATTTTTTCTTATTCAGATTTTTTTAAAAAAACTACTTGTTTGACCTGTGTAAAATTATTTTACATGCCCTAAAATTTTTGTCACTGCCTTATACGCTGTGAGTTTTGTGAGATAACTTCACCCAAACAAGTTCAAACCTTACTTCTTACTTAAATTGAATTTGACAATTTTACACCCAATCTCTTCCAATTTATTTTGTGAAGTCTTTAGGAGATGAACCATAAGTGTCTACTAAACAGACTTGAAATAGTCACTCGAAATAAAGAAGGAATATCTCTTGAAGTTATTGGAAGTGTATTTTTATGTTCTTTGTATCTCACTGTTATTGGTGTTAATTACATTGAAAATTACTTGCTTAATAGCTTTAGGCAAAGATGCTGCAATATTTTTGCCTTGTTTGCTTTATCTAGTTAAGCTCTCCCACACCACTGAAACAGGTTTCAAACCAGTTGGGTAGCTTCAGTTTCTACATAGAATAGAATTACTCAGAATGCTTACAGGATCGAATCCCATCATGTTGTATGTTGTCAAAAATATAGACACACCTTTGTGTACAAAGTTGGTTGGGACTTGTCCATTGACTATTTAATATTTTAAGTATATAGTTGTTTTTCCTCCAGAACCCTGTTTCTTACTTTATGGAATATATCTGAAGTTTCTGAATGTAGTAACTAGGTTTGAATGGAATAGTACAAACACCCTGCATAATTATTGAAAAAAATGCAGGAATTTATTTTATGTATGCTTTGTACTGTTGCATACAATTTTATTTCCTGTGTAACATTGAGAAACATCATACTTCAGAGGCCCTATGACAGTGTGTCTGTAAAGGAGTCGAGAAATGGGCTGGATCAGCTTTTCCACTTGTTTTGTGGACTGATGATATCAATGGTATGGAGCATAATGAAGAGAAGCCTTGCTCCCTGACATACAAATAGTCCTGGATTTACAACCACGGTTGGGATCAAAATTTCCCAATTTGCTAAGCAGGGTGATAGTTAAGTGAGTCATGGCCAATTTTACAGCCTTTTTTGTCATGCTTTTAAGCAAATCACTGCATTTGTTAAGGGAATCATGTAGTCGTTAAACAAATCCAGCTCCCCCCACCCATTGATTTTGTTAGAAGCCAGCCGGGAAGGTTGCAAATTTTGATCAGAATCAGAACCAGAATTTATTTTGCCAAGTGTGTCTGGACACCCAAAGAATTCATCTTCGGTGTACATGCTCTATACCTACATGCATGCAATAAACAAACTGATTATAATCATAAGATACATTCATAATCATAAAGTACATTCATTTTGTCATGTAAATATAAGCATAAGATCATGGAATCATAGTGATGTTGTGATGGTCATAAATACAACGATCAGTTCAATTATTTATGGGGAACCATAGTTTCTTATTAGTGAAATATAAAGAAAAAAATTCTGAACAAGACAGTGCAAGGACTCCTGACTTTCTGCTTGTGTTTTCTTGGAACAGTTTTTTCAGTGCAAGACTTTCCCAAAGGCGCCAGACCTCCCCCAGCCAAACTGTTCAATGTCGTCCTGTGGATCTTACTGAGGGAAATAAGAAAGCAATCCTCCTAGAGCAGTGATGGCAAACCTATGGCACACGTGCCACAGTGGGCACACAGACCCCTCTCTGCTGGCCCACGAGTCCAGTCACCCTGGCATCACCCCAGAGGTGAGCATACTCAGAAAGGAGTAGCGGCACCAGGTGATGACATCATGGCGCCATGTGCATGCTCAGAAGGAGATTGTGGCACAGGGTGATGACATCCTGTGTCCATGCGCATGCTCAGAAAGAGTAGTGGCGCCAGATGATGACATCACAAGCCGTGACTCATTAGCCGTGACTCGTCTGGGCACTCGATGTCTAAAAGGTTAGCTATCACTGTCCTAGAGCATTTGCTTATCACCTGCCAAAATCCTCAGTTGGGAATCTGATGTTTCTGAGGAGAGCTCCTTCTTTATAGATAGGTACGGGACTTAGAAAAAATGTAAAGTATGTCTGCTTTAGGATTTATTGTGTTAGCTTTTTCAGTATTGTATTTAATGTCAAATATGCAGCGAGTTCACATCATATAACTTTATATAGTCCTAAAATCAATTGCAGTAATTTAAATTCTATTGGCTTAGAGTGATCATTCTGAATTTTTGTATTCATTATATCATTCTTTAGTTCATGTTTCAATTCATTTTAATTGTTCATTTGAGCTACTTGTTTAAATTGGTTTTCATTTCTTTCTTTTTTGGGGGGGTGTATGGTTGGCTTTGATTGCCCTAGGGCTGAAGTGATAAAATATAAATTGAAGTAATAATAATAAAAATATTGCTTTTTAATATAAATGTTGGCATTTGGAAGAGCCTCCAGTGGAAATCAGATTGGCTCCCTCCCTGATTGCATTTAGAAAATTTTAAAAATGAGCTCTTTTGTAGTCCTTTTATAATGCAGAATTAGCTATTGATGCCTATATTGATTCAACATGATGGTATATATTATGGGTCCATTATGTTTTATTGATATTAGATATTTTAAAATTAGGCTGCCATTGATGTTTTCATAATTTTCTATGTATCTTGTAAATCACTGAGATGCAGTTGATTGTTGTGTGATATAAATACAAAAAAACAAGCTCAAATCTGATTTAATTCCCAGAAAAAGACATAGCAAATTTCTCAGCCTCTCTCATGCTTTCTTTCTAGAATTAGATTTACAGTTTTCAGCTGAGGAGGATTGCTATTATCTGAATAAGAATCAATCTCTCCCCCACCCCCCAAATTGGAGAATATTTCTCTTGAACAATCTCACAAATGAGACTACTAACTCTTTGCTTTTTTTTCCTCTAGAGAGATGACGGTAGTGATGGTAGTTTGAGTGATAGTCACATATCTCCTCCAGCCAAACGTACCTTGAAACATGCTGATTCTGTATGCAAAGAGAAATCAAAATCTCGCAGTACTGGACAGCGAGAAGAATGGAGTGTCCCAACTGGTCAGTCCCGGTAAGCATATTAAAGTTTAAAAAAATGTGTATATGTGTGTGTGTGTGTGTGTGTGCGCGCGCGCGTGTACTCGTACATGCACAGTTTTGGTCATTTTCTTAAACAGCTTAAATGATTGATTAATGCCAAACCTTTACAACCCATAAAGAAATATTTCTGCTGCTTAAAATAGGCTCCTTACATCAGATTCTGTTCCCAGCCTATGTACTAAAATCTATTGTGTGCTGCAGAGAAAGGGAAAACTAAATTTGGGATGCTATTTTTGCTCTCACTCTCATCCCATCTTTGTCATCAAGTATAATTCATCACATAACTGATTTTAGCCAGATATTCTGACTTCATGCATAAGTGCATGAGGTACAGCTTGTTCCCGCTTCCTCCCTTCTCCCTCCACTCCCAAACATTATTTCAGATCACAAATTTTGTTTGTGGGAAAGAAAAAGAGCAACATCTGTTGCTTATATGAAGACATCTGGAATTCCTTCTGATTAGAGTACAGTTTTGTCTGTTCCATGTATATAGTATTATGTTAATAGGTTTAACTAGTTCCATATTTTCTTCAGCAATAGAAAGCATTAGCCATGTTTGTTTCTGCTACAGATTAATAGGTTTTTCCCCCTGTTAATTCCAAATTTTATCTGTGAGATTTGCTCCCTAGCAATTACAGGGTTTAACTAATGTGACACAGACAAATTGGGCTTTGGAATTGAATTGACCAAACATTATTTATGATTCTTTTCAGCATGTGTTACTTGTTCTGCAGGAAAGAGAACAAATGTTACTTTAAGCAAAGATTAAAACAATATATAGAGAGTTGATAGAGGTAATACATAAATTGTTAAGATTATTATATTAAGTATCTGGAACTGCACAATTGAATGCTAATATTTCTGATTTCTCACTGTAAAAGCTGAAAAGAGATAATGTCCATTTCAAGATGATCATCACGCGTAATGGAATTTTCATTATGTATATTTAAGCATGAATTGTATGAAATCAGAAATGAAAGGCTCATAGACTTTTTTGGCACTGCTAAATATTGTTATTTATTTTAATAATTTTCTATATTGTTTATGCTAATTAAAGCCAATTTCTAAATATCCTTCTATCTTGTTATTCTATTGCTGAAAGAATCAGTTTGAAATAATGATGGTGGTTGTGATGTATAGACTCCCCCTCCCATCCTCAGGAGAGAAACACAAGAAAATCTAACTTCCCCTCCTTTTCTAAAAACCAGCATTCATATGTTTTAGGCAAGAATTCTATAATTATACATTTAAAAATACAACTAATACTTAGTCTCTGGAAAAGAAAAAGTAAGTGCTCTTATTTCCATGGTGAACTCTAAATGTTGTATTTTTCAAAAATTGTGTATATTTTGTGTGTATGTGTGCGTTTCCTGATTTCTGTGGCAAGAATACTCAAAGATGACACATTGACGTCTCTTTCTCTGCTGTTTCGATTTTAGCAATACTTATAATGACAACATCAGTTTAAAACTAGCATTCATCTGTATAATTGGCATGAATGATAAACTGGGAAGAGGATATAGGAAGTTCTCAAATTATGATCAGTTGCTTAACGACCGAAGTTATGACAGACCCCTGAAAAGCTACTTATCACCCATTTTTAAAGTTCTGACATCATACACACACATACATCCTATAGTCACATGGCCATATTTTGGACACTTGGCAACTGGATCACATTTACTGCTCTTTGCAGCAGCTCACACTCACGTATCTGCGATTACAACTCTTTTCCAGAAGCCAGCATTTACTTCTGATTTCTGGGGAAAAAACAGCCCATAGCAAACAATGGGTTCACTTAATAACCATTGCATTTGCTTAACAACTGCTCTTATTTGCCTTATTAACTGCTCCTTTCACCTTACAACTGCCATGTTTGCTTAATGACCATTGCAAAAAAATATATATGTAAAATTAGGTTATGCCGTGATGATCTGCTTTATGATGGACAAAACCCACAGCTGTAATTGCCAGGGTGTTACAGTCATAAATTGAGGACTGCTTGTACACAAAAACATAGAAGCTTTGGTGCTGACATCCTTGTTTATTCTTAGGTGCTGGGTTTAATGTAGAAGTTATGCATGTAGGAAAGTGTGAAGGCAAATTTCCTAATCATGGTAGGGCCATAAGTACATTTATCTGAACATTTTTAATTGACTGGTTTCATAGCTTTGCATCAAAAATAAAGATTTCTTCAGTCTGACTGGGTTCATTATAATATTGGTAATGGAATAAACACATACATCCAATGGTGTGCTGGTGCTGGCTTGTATTACTTATTAACTTTTCTAGAATTTTGCGAGCCAGTAGATAGCAGAGTTGCTATGCCTAATACTGTGACAATCACCTGTTAGGCGGCTAGTAGCACAGCCAAGTAGTAGCAATGAAACCAGCAGAGGCAGTTGTTATTTATTTACCTCTTTTCAGTACTCCTTGATTATTAGGGAAAGTAAATGATTTAACGTTTTTAAGTTACAAATTCTTTCTGTGATAATGGTGCACTTTGTAGTAGTGGCTAAAACATATAAAGTGGAAAAAAATTTCAAGCTTTTGATTATTGCCCTTTCCTGTGTCATAATCGTATAGTATAGTAGATATTATTGTTCTGTTTGTAATATTGGATTAGTACTGTTTGTAATATTACTTTTAGTTATCCCTTTCTACAACTTATGTCTAAAGCAAGTCACTGCTATCAGGTATGTGCACAAAAGGGAAGAAAATAATGTTCTGAGTTGAAATAAAACAATATCATTTTAAACGTTTCATTGGAATATTTCTTGTATTCCATCTTTGGAAGAAAATTTGAAAGATGTTGAATGTTCCACAATAGAAACAGTACAAAATCAAAATAAACCTGTTTACTCTCTTATTTTTTGTCTTAGAACCATTAAAGTAGGTTATTTGGTTGGGTGACAGGTAAATTCACAATAGGCTGTCTATTTGCACAGGCTTAAGACAAAATTCTAGAATAAGAATAGTTTCATTGACCTGGGAGTGCTCAAACTGCAGTTTGGAACTTTGAGTGTTTTTTGGTCCCTATCAGTTTATATAACTTTCGCTATACTTATCATGCAGACTAAATAAAAGAAATTTAGATGTTTTTGATGATGCTAAGAATTAAACACATTACTTTCTATTTTGTATTGTGACAATGACCTTTCTTCAGCTTGAAAGTATTTTGCTTTATTCTCAAAGAAAAAAATATAGACTCTGCATTATAGCACTGGAACATATAAACTGATTAACATAAGTTAACATTTTCTTTTACAATAGCTATTTTCTTTTCAAATGTTTGCATTTGAAAGCATTTATCACATTAACATATGAAGTAAAAAGGCTGTATTTGGTAGCTTGACATTATTTGAAGCATGATGGTAGATCAACACAAAGAATTATTTCAAGGTAATGAACTGAGTAGCCTATACCTTACTAGCTTAAGTGCTTTCTAGAAGGGTAAAAAATTAGGAATGCCAAACTTCATTAAATGAATGAATTTAAAGACTGATATAAATGGCTTTTTCATTGATGACTTTAGACTCAGAGGTGGATAACTTGAGTTCTCTAAGCTGCGCAAAGCTTCTGGAAGCAGATATGGTTCTAGAGATATTCTAAAAATTGACATTAAATTGACTGCATAATTTAATTCAACTCAAAAGTAAAATAAATTACATTTTTTGTCTTGGTCTTGTCTGTCATTTGAAAGGAGTCTCCTGTGTGGTCCTCTGTAATAAAAAAAATAGCTTTCCTGCTTTCATTGAATTGTTAACTTTGCGCCATATCCTGATTTGTAGAAGCTGCATAAAAATTACTTAACTGTTTTAAAACACACAAATGGATAATAAATAGATTTCATATCACTTGTAGAGTTGAAATTATAATAGAGTTTATGTTCAATATGTAACACTTGGGAATGGGAATATTATAAATATATGAATGGTAATTTTAATGCGACAAGCTAATTTTCCAAATTTAATTGTTCTTAGGTTAACTTCTCAATCTGGTGCTACTCTACCAAATGGTCGTAGCTTATGTAAGTACATCATAGTTAAATTGCTTATTCTGATGCTTAACATTTTTATATTTTTAATGTTCTTTCTGTCTCCCTTAACTTTTCAATTTGTAATGTTACTTTTTTCAGTTCAACAGGTTTTAAAAAAAGCTACATTCAGTGTTCACTTGTTAAACTGGCCTCATTTATTTCCATTTTCTTGCTCATGGCTCCTTGCTATCTAATTCTACTTAGGCTGCATCCCAAATCCTTCATAGCAAATTTGCCACGAAAGCTGCAAAGTAATATACATTTATCATAAAATCAAAATAATTATTTTAGATAAAATAACATGACTATGTATGTCTGTGCACATAAATGTTATACACAATTTTTGCACTTTTCTAATAAGACTGGGTAGCTCACTCGTGTAAATGTCATTAAACAACTATATAAATCCAACTGGTAATGCATTTTCAACAATCCATACACCTTGTTTACACACATACTAAATACTTATTATTTCTCAGTATTAATATTATAACTTGAAATTTGCAGCTCTCAAAAGCTGTCCTCTTCGAGGAGAAAAAAAGGGAGATGGTGACCATGCCTGTATAAATGGAGGCAGAGAAATTAGAAAAAGTTGTCGATCTAGAAAAAACAGATTTGAAAGCCTGAATCAGAGTTTACTGTTTGATCAATTGGTAAACAGGTATGTTGGACTGCTGAAATAATAATAGTGTATAATTTCATGGCATTGTTAAATTATGTTTGTGTTATATTTCAATCTATGAGAAGCATTTTAATTATATATTTAACTGAAAATGTCCCCTAACTTGAAGATTCAGCTTCCAAGCTCCTTAATACCTTTTTTTAATCTTATGCTGGTGCAGAAAGATGTATTCTATTATATGGCCTAGGATTTATTGGTGAGCGCGACTGCCTTGCGCATTGACTGTTCAAAGTTACAGGAATTTATGATCTTCACAGTATCTCTCTCTCTCTTGGTTGCGTGTTTGCCATTATAGACAGTCAGTTTGTGTTGTCCTGTGTTTGGGCTGTTTCTTTTCCTCCTACCTTTTAGAATGGACATTGTAGAGGAAGCGATTACAAGAGAGTAAGCAGGTACACAATGGGGATACAAATAAAAAGGAATTCATTAGTGCTGAGGAAGCAATAATTCCCTTATTGCTATTGCTATTCTAGTGCTGAGATGAGCATTCCGAAAGGTGGGGAAGTGGGGGAAAAGGAAAGCTGAAATAAAATCAGAAACATACTTGCTGTCATGTGATTTTTTTCACTTAGCCACTGAGTTTGCAGTCTCAATTGTGGTTGCTAAACAAGGACTACCTGTATCGATATTTTGCATCTGTGCCATACAATAGCAAATACATATTAATTTCTTTTACATATGTTACAATAACCAAAGTCTTTGAATTTTTTACTTCCCTTAGTAAGAAGTGCTTGCTGTAAATTATATAATCAAACTTCAAAACTATGCTGTAGTTATTCATTTTATAATTTTAGTTTAATTACTGAAGATATTAGAAGAAGATTGTACATTGTTTATAACATAAATAAGCAGATGGTATTGGGGAATGGGAACTGCATTGCTAAGTGATGCAATTGTAAAGTGTCATGTCCACATTGACTTAAGATGGCAGTTCTAGTAGTCCTAGTTGCCATTGTTAGTTGAATTCTGCGTGGTTGTAGCATCCCAGATTTACTTGGCCACCAATTGCAACTTCCTGCCGGCTCCTCATTGACTTTGCTTGTTAGAACTATGACATAATTGTGAGCTAGTTGACAAGTGCCAAAATTGTGATCAGTGACCTGGGGGACATTGCAATGGCTGCAACTACAAGGACATCAGTTCTGAATCATGATCAAGTGACCGCGCAGAATGCTGCAGTGGCTATAACTACAAAGACCTATCATAAGTATCCCTTTTTCAGTGCCATCATAATTTTGAATGGTTGCTGAATGAGTAGATGTTAAACCAGGATTATATGTATCTGCAGTGGATTAAGATGCCAGATTTTTGAGATGTAAAAAAGAAAAAAATTAAACCAAGATAAATCATTTCAGAATTTTCCGCACCTTTAATAGCAATAAAATTTCAAAGCCTTAGATATGCTTTTGTACCCTTCTCCTGAGTGATACCTTCCAACAATGTGATGCCCTTGCATGTGATGCCCGTGATGCTTTTTGCAGAACATGGCTTTTGCTGTAAGAGGCAACTAAGTAAATGTCAGAAAAATCCATCTAGAACAGCTGAACTTTAGATGGACCTTGATTTGATCACTTTAATTGATGGCAGATGTCTACTGGCAACTATTTAACATTGGTTTGAATGTGATTGGTTAATTCTGAACATAGCCATATCTATACCACTTATAAGAGGGTGTGCATACTTATGCAACCACATTATTGTATGTTTTTTGTTATTTTATCCCTTCAAAAGAATTCAGTTTGTTTTTCAATTGAATTGTACAGCTTATATGATTTATCTTAAGATTTTTTTACATCTCAGAAATCTGACATTTTAACAGGGGTGTGTGTAGTTTTTATATCCACTGTATAAAATCTCAGCCTGTAAAATAGTGTTATCACGTTGGCACCCTTAAAATGTGTTGGGACTGCAATTCCCCAAATTCCTAGCTAGCTACAGTCGAAAGTTTATAAATTAAAATCTGTGAAAGATGTGTTTCTTTACATTTGTGGATGATGTGTGTTAAAGGAACGGAGTAATACCTATTTAAAAGTCCCCTTTGAAATCTAGTATATTAATTTACAATCTATTTCTTTTTCAAGGGAAATAATTATAGACCTTTTGTTAAGTATATGATCTGATAAATATGTAAACATTTAACCTACTCAGCTAGCCAATTTCAATCTCTGAGAAATTTATTGTATTTATTTTATGTAACCTGTATCCTAGAAATAGAAAAGAAATGGATCAGACATTTCAGCCTATCTACTTTACAATCATAGCATCTTAGAGGCAAAAATTTACATTTAAAAAAATGAAGTTCCCAGCAAGAAATGAAACTAACCAGAATTTTAAAAGTTGAGTTTGTTCAGGAATTGTGGAGAATATGGGAATAAGTTTGGACTCTTTATTTTTCTAATTTGAATACAGTTTGATTTTGCCTTTGAACTATATCTGTAAATCATGGATAAAATACTGAATATGCTCACACTGGATAATGTTCATTTCTTTAAATGCAACCCCTTTGCACTGAGGATTCCTTCTAAAAGGATGTAGGAATGTTGTGATGCAAATTCACTTTTTTGTATTTTCCATTAGCAATTTCTTTAGTGGACCAAAAGCTTCTAAGGTTCGCTAGGGACCATTGTTTAGTTATAACCATATTTAATTATGATCTATTTTATTGTATTTACTTACAATATGGCAAGGCAGTTATTACATATTTGACTTTGGGCCAGCCACTCTCTCTCAGCCCAATTAACCTCATAGAGTTATTGTTGTGTGGGAAATAGGAGGAGGAGAAGGGGTATTCCGTGTGTTCTCTACCTTAGAATATAAATAAGTAAATGAATTACTATCATTTTTCTCTGCTAGTACTGCTGAAGCTGTTCTTCAGGAAATGGACAATATTAACATCAGACAGAATAGGCGATCAGGTGAAGTGGAACGGTTACGCATGTGGACAGATACTGAATTTGTAAGTTTAATTCTCTTCTCACCTTTTTTTCCCTTTATACTTATAGCAGTTCATTTAGTGACTGTTGAAAGTTAAAACGGCACTGTTGCAGCACCCCCCCATGGTCACGTGATCAAAATCCAGATATTTGGCGACTGATTCATATTAATGATTTCTTCAGTGTTCCAAGATCATGTGATTCCCTTTTGTAATCTTTTGACAAAGTCACCGAGGAAGCCTGATTTACTTAACAACCATGTCTTTTAACTACAGTGATTCACTTAACAACTGTGGCAAGAAAGGACATAAAAGGGATCAAAATTCATTTAAAAACTTTCTCACAGCATCAGGCATTTTGGCCTTAATTGTGGTTCAAGTTGAGGATTACTTGTATTTGTTTTAAGCCTTAAGTATGTTATAGCATAGTATTGAAAACACTTATTAATAAAAAATGGATCAAATGGATTTTGAATATTCTATATACAGTTTTCAATCCTTATAAGAGTAGAGGAACAGAAGGGAAAGAGAAAGCAATGCAGCTGGCTAGAGAGAAAACAGGTGTCAACACAGTACTATCTTATAAACAGTACAATAATAACTCATAAGTGCAATGAATTGTGGCGAATTATATGGTAGTCAGCCATCTGTAAGACTGTATGATTAATGCGAAACAGCCCCTCTACATATACATGTTTTACTGGTGGCATTCAGAACCTATGTCTCCTTAGGTTCCTTTAAATAGTAGCAACTGATATCCAAAATCAAGATGTAGGGACAGGAAAAACACCCCCTCTGCCTTATCTGTTGCAACTCTGGAGACTTGCACAACCAAAACATGCTGTGGTGGATTAGTGGATAAATGGAAGCTAGCTGATGAGGCAACAAGGGTTTCCCTTCTATGAGCTGGCTAGCTTGCAACCGCCCCGCCCTTTCCCGCTACCCTATTGGCTACTGGGAAGCTGTGGCTCTGAGTGGTAGAATTCTTGAGTCTCTGGCTCATTTCTGTAGATTCCAGCTCTGGGGCAGCAACAACTTGTGCCTCACATTGCCACATGGTGGCAAGGCCAGAGAATTGTAACCAGCTAGTCAGAGTGCCTTGCTGCTGTGAGTTCCAACAGTGCTGATTGTACCTCCCTTGTCTCCATATGTGAGCACTTATTCAAGAATATATGCTTCATTCTCATAAAATCAAATATTTCTATATGCCGAATAGATACAGTAGCTGAATTATTTTGTGAACCATCCCATGCATTCTTTTATAGTTCCTAAGATAAAACAGAACACTCAGTACTCTGATCAGAATTTCCAATAAAGATACTTACGCTTATTTAGCCTGTGATTTTAGCACCTCTGTCTTGCATACATGCAGATTCTCTCATTAAAATACTTGTTATGATTATCTGAGGTTGGTTAACTATATAGTTTAGAAGCTACGTGTATATTTGGCTGTTGGCGATTCAGATCATTCTTGAGGTTTTTATTTTAGGAAAACATGGATATGTATTCAAGAGTGAAAAGGAGGAGGAAATCATTAAGGAGAAATAGCTATGGAATCCAGAACCACCATGAGGTTTCCACAGAAGGTGAAGAAGAAGGTAATGGTGATAGTAAATTGACACCTGCTTTGATAAACACAAGTGAAATATTATGTTGAAAAACAGCAACAAGTTATTTGAGTTCTTAATAGTCTGGAAAAACTTATTAATCAAATTATACAGGTTTCACTTAGATGTTTTATACCAACAGAGAGATCTTCTTCAGTTATGGATTCAGGCCTTGGTAATTCCTTCATGGGTTGATAAATTCTAATTAGTGCTGTTTTCATTTCATGGTGCTTTTGAATGAATTGTGCAGGACTCTGAAAACATCTTTGCTGTTTAGCCTTGTCATTTTATAGTTTGGATCTTGAAACTGTAACAGCTTTGTCACGTGTTTAAAGTTTCATAGACCGCTTTAAAATATTGAAATAAATGTTTTAAAAAATATTAAAACTACCTATATATTGCTTTCAATAAAGTTTATTCTGGAACATTGCAAAATATCCAAATCAGTGTTACATTTTATTTCATCTGTAAAATAACAGATGCCCTTTAATAGATATTATGCAAATCACCTTAGTTCATTTTGATAAATGTTTAATGTTTTTTTTCTAGAATCTCAAGAAGAAGATGGGGATATTGAAGCAGAGGAGGCAGAGGGAGAAGAAAATGATCGTCCATATAATCTCAGACAAAGAAAAACAGTGGAAAGATATCAAGCGCCTCCTATTGGTAAGTTTTTTAAAAATGATTTGTGTAGCTGAAATAACTTGGTTCAATAATATCTTACCTTGTTAGAGCATTAGATTAGAACTAGGTGGATCATGAAACCAACATCATAATTATAAAGTTAAACAAATGATCATTTGTGTAAATTTAATTTGCTTCATGTTGGGATTAAAAAGGATAAAATAGCTGAAGGAAAAATCATTATCCGCTACTTGAAGCCTCTGTAAGAAAGTGTGTTGAAAAAGAAATAAAATTTATTCTACCTCTCCTCTAAGTGTTATTTTTTCTTTTTTTGCAGTTGAACATATAGTATAAAGGAAGATTTCTATAACAGTTGATAGTTTGAGCTGTTATAGGTACTTAAGGTAGCATCTTATTTGTCCTGCATTTTCCTTTCTTTGATTTACTTACTGAAAAAAATAGGTACAGTTCTGTTGGTGGCTGTATTTTCATGACCACCAAGAGTTGTTTGCTTGTATCAGGATAGAATGTAATAAATAAATGAATAATTCTGCACAGTTCCTAGTTGTTAGACTTGATAAAATTTGAAATGCCTCTGTCCACTCACTAGGCTACTCACTCGGAACATATTTTTAGGATTGCACGCAAAGTTTTTAGTATAAACCTATGCAAGATATAATGCTTATTCACCCCCCCCCCCGTTATCTACGTTTGTCATAAAGAATAAATCAGAATAGTTTCAATTTAACAAATTTCTACTTTGCTATTTTGTGCTTGCCTGGAATTATTTCAGATAAATTAAACTCTGTGATTGTTTTGGTAATTTGTTTAACAATGCAGAATTTGTATAATATTATAGTTTCTGGGTGATAGCTTATTATTACATTACATTTATTACATAAATTAGCATTCTTTTGAGGCTGTATTACTTGTCTTGATCATGTTGGAGAGTAAAGTTGGGAAGTATTTCAACCTGGCTTTTACTTTTCTGTTTGTGTAAATGATGTTAAATCAAGACACTGTGCTAGGTCATAGTGAAAGACCCAGAATTGCACATGACTATATTTTAATGAGAATTCTTTTGTAAGTTAGCAATATAGAGTTTGATATATTAAAGCTTTCGCTTTATTATGCTACAATGTTTAGTCAAAGGTGTTCTAAACCTAGAATTTAGTTTTTCATTAAAATATAACTGACTAGGAGTACATAAAAACAGAATTTAAGAAAAAAATGGAGATGAGAGGATGAAGAAATGCACCTTATTTACAAGCATTTCTGATTTATGAAAAGTATTAAGATGACTTACAGCAAAGAACTAGATTTTTATATAGTTCTGTAAAAATGTTCACATATCAAATTGATTATCTTATGTAGTTCCAGCTCACCAAAAGAAAAGGGAAAACACATTATTCGACATTCATAGATCTCCTGCAAGAAGAAGCCATATCAGGTAAATAATATATTAGTATATTTTCTATTGACATTATGTTACCATTTTGAACTTGCAGGAATAATTTCTTGAAGAATAGGCTGGGTAAAAAATGTAAAAGCTAAGCCAATGCTTCCTTCCTGTTAGCAGCAACTAATACTGTATAAAGATGGTTTACAGCTATAAAAAAAAGAGAAAGACAGCATAACGCAATGCAGAGAAATATCACCTCTCTAAACCAGGGGTCCCCAACATGTGGGCTGTGGGCTATTGGCAATCGGGTCTCATGAATAATGGGCTAGCACTGTGCAATTAAAGCTCCCTATTGCGTGAGCGCCGTGTGATCGGGACACCCCACTCACACAAATGCTGCACAATCACTGCTCTAATGACACTAATGCTGTGCGATCATGGCTCCCCACTTGTGTGAGCACCATACGATCACAGCTCCCCACTTGCTTGATCATGGTATGTCACTCATGCGTGCACACTTCTCCCCCCTCTCGGCCAGGCTGCCAACCCAGAAAGGTTGGGGAACGCTGCTCAAAACCATTGTCATAGATTGGTATGGTGGAAGCCATTCCTGCTGAACTAATGTTTTATGAACTAACTGTCAGAGCACCCCTGACTTGTAACCAGTGTTGGCTACAAACAGGTTCCTTGGTCACAAGGAAGGTGCGCAGAACAGAAGTGTCTGTACCAAAAAAGTAGCAGCAAAGCACAAGTACAGACTGCAGTGAGTTGCAAAAACCTCTTTACTCAAAACAGTCACAGTCC
>JANHFO010002945.1:53946-65388 GCA_032468095.1 Pareas carinatus | reverse complement strand
TTTAACTTGGTCTTAATTTTAAATTTTAAATTGTTATATGAAATTTTTAGCCAGTATTAATTTAATTCTTTTAATTGAGTTTTAATCATTGTATGTTGGTCTTTTTCTTTTATCTCTGGCTGTACACCGCCCCGAGTCCTTCGGGAGGGGGGCGGTATATAAATTTAAAAATAAATAAAATAAATAAATAAATGTAATGTATTTCAATTTGCATACTTTAGATAATTCACATAAAAATAGTCCAGCTTGGTTTGCCAAACAATATTCTTTTTCGCTGTTTCCAAGTAAAATCAAAGTTTACTGAATAGGGGCCTATAAAATCAAGGCTTTACTGTACAATTATCCAAGGAGAATTTGAAAACATAAATACACTTAATTTGAAAAATGCTCATTAAAAATATATATTTGAAATGTTCCATAATTCTATTTTGGCTCACAGTTGTAAGTATTGGTTAAATATTTTGTTAATGTTAATATTGTTCTCAACTAGATATTCCGTGAAGCAAGAAGAACTCTCCCAAGTATTGTTTACATGCCTCATATTGGTGATTGGTGGGAAGCTGTCAGTGAAACTGTGAGAGCAACTTTTCTAACATTGCTGCAAGATATACCATCGTTCTCACCAATATTTCTACTTTCTACCTCTGAAACAATGTACAGTGAGTTGCCTGAAGAGGTGAGGATGGAGTGATTTCTTGGGAAATAAACAAGCACCGCTTAGGTAATAGCGAACCAGATCTGAAGGGTCCTAATTTGTCGATGCAAAACCTTGTTAGTTTATGTACATGAGAGGGAAACCTCCACTCCACCATATAACCATCTTTTTATATCCGAGGGATTTCATAATTCTGTTATGTTAAAAATGGAGGTTGCAATTTGATAATATGCATTATTAGACAGGATTTTTTTTTTAAAAAAAAGTCTTGACTTATAAGAGGCTGACAATTTTGTCTGTTTTTTGGAGGTGGGTGGGAGGGGCAGAGTGCCTCTGAGAAAACGTTGACTGCAGTTTTACTAGTGAAATTTTTGAAGTGGTTTGCCGTTAGGTCTCAGAGAATGTAACTGGCCCAAAGTCACCCAACTGACTTTGTGCCCAAAGTGGAACTACAACTCTTAGTTTCCCAGTTTCTAGCCTGGTACCTTAACCACTACACCATACTGGCTCTCCACATTTTTGTATAGATGGTCATTATATTTATAAATAATCTAAAATGGAAGAAAATATCTGATCTATATGGTCAAGACTCTACCTTGCCATTGCTGAAATAATTGCATTAATTGGAAAATATTGTGAACTGTTGATTATCTTTTTTATTACCTTGTTTTGGGCATGACTATTGTCAATGAACCTAGTATAACTAGTTAATAATGCATGATTATTAATTAATTAATTAATTAATTATAGATAGATAGATGACCTATATATAATTTTGCTATACCATATACAGTAGAAAAGTTTGACCAGTCATTTTGATCATTCATAAAGTAGTAGAAAAAGTGCAGGGAAGGAAGGATTGTCTTTTTAATTTTTTTAAAAAAAGTTGTCAGTTTTAAGATTTACAAATAAAAAGAAAAGTCAAGCAAAAAGAAGAAAAGTTCTGAAACTTGTTGAAAGAGCAGCTCAGTTTTAAATATAGCATATATCAGAAGGAGTAATATTGATCAGTCTGTTATATCCATAGCAAATTCATAAGCAGAGAGTAAATACATGGTCATAGGTCTGCAGTTTGGAGTGGTGGGAGAGAGAAAATGTTCTATGATTATTCAGATTTGCCCAGATTTTTCTTTGGATACCATCCTCTTCAATAGTCAGCCATTATCATAACCATATTCAAATGGCACATGATTCCAGCCTTCTCTGTTTTTTCGGTGTTTTGTGGGACTCAGTGTTCTAGGCAACAGATGTTTTAAGTCAGCATATTTTGAGAAAGTAATTTGAGACCAGATTTACTATATAGATACCATGGTAAAATAATCAGCAGTGTTGGATTGCAATTTTCATTCTTTGGACCACTGGAATAACTGAAGTGGGCCACTGAGAATTGTAGTTCTTCATTTATAGAAGGCAACGGGTATGCTTACAGGAACTTGAAATATTCCTGACAACATAGATTATGAACTGTTAGAATATTTCAAAGCTCTATATATGGAATGGTGTTCTTCCTCATCTGTGAACCATTAAAATGTAATGGTGCCATTGGTTATGAAATAGCCAAAATATATTTTCAATGCTTCTAATTGCTGCTATTTTCATGTAGGTGAAGTGTATCTTTAAAATTCAGTACGAAGAGGTTTTTTATATTCAAAGACCTAGCAAAGAAGACAGGCGCAAATTTTTCCAAGAGCTGGTTCTCAATCAGGCATCAATGCCTCCTCCGAGGAGAAAACACACAGGTAAATTATTGATATAGAAAATCTGGAATTTTCAATTTGAAAATCATATTGTCTGTGTATTTTTAAACATTAAAAATAACATTAGTAGTTATTAGGTATGTAGTAGTAATACTACATGGAATTTATGTCCAAATATAGTTTGCTAAGTCTTCAGTTTTAGCTTCAAGATGGAATCAGAGGTCAGGGGAGAATGACGAAGTTCATGCCCCAGATCTATTCACAATTAGCGGTTAATACACATTGCAGACAAGAGCACAAAAAATTAAGTGGCAAAGATTGCAGGTCATGTCAAATTATTCGGAATCATTGGACTGTTAACAATTCCAGAATAATATTCCCAGATGGGTAATGGTGTGGAATGAAATAGCTAATATAAGTCACTATAAATAAGGGTGGAGTGCTGCCTGTTCAGAAAAAATTCTTACTGAATTATATTGAACTGCCAATGACTAACCCTGCCCCCCAAATGATTTTTTTAATTAGTTCGGTAAAAATATGACCTGCACAAACATGTTATGTAATAACTCTGACAAGAGGGAAAATTCATTGATGAGTATAATTGGAAATTGAACTAGACAATCTGTGACTTGTTAGGTTATTGTTGAATTTCCTTATGGAAAACTGGTAGTGAGTGTTGGAAACCCTCCCTCCTCTTCTCTTCCCAGAATACGAGTAAGTTGCTGCTGCTGAGTGGGAGAGAGAGTGAGGGAACACATGAGTGACCAGGAAGCTGTCAGGGAATATTGAAAATGAGGATCACATGATTGTAGCAGCATGGTAGTAAAGCAACAGCAGCCCAGCAGCACTGAAGCAGCCACAACTCCTCCAAATTTCATTCCCTTGGGAGCAATAGCATTCTTTAAGTTAGATTACTTGAGGTACTTTGGTTGAAATATGGTGCACTGTTTTGCTCAATTAAAGATTTGGCAAGACACAAGACTTTTAGTAGTATATAGCTGAGGTTGGTAGGTAGATAGATAGGTCATTTCCCCCTATAGAGATATCTGGTATACCACATTAAAAAGCATTGGCCTGAAAAAGTTGTGTGCCTTCTATTCCCTTTGAAAATGCTTGAGGGGAATTTCTGACCTCATGGCGTATGGCTCTTAAGCCCAGTCTTGACTCCTTTCGGAATTAAGTGTCACAAATGTTTCTACCACATAAATCTTTTACAGCAGCCTGAGGAAACTCTGGTACTCCAATTTTGGAATGTCTGAATTATTGAATTTCTGAATCCAATTAGCTCCAATCAACATGGGCAGTAGTGAAGGGATGCTGGAAACTTGCAGAATATCTGTAGGAGCACGGATTCTGTGTGGTCTATATTCTGCATAATTTCCCTGGTATTCATTAATATAAATAGCCACGTGGGAGCTTGAAATGCCTGCCATCATGTTTGGTGCCAACACCTCTTTGATTGACAGAAGCATGGGTGCAATTGCTTACTGTAAAGTTCTACAGTACAGTGGTACAAAACTGAGATGAGCATAATGTTTTGGGGTTTTAGTATGTGGAAGGTTATAAATCAAAAAGCCTACACTGCCTGATTTCAAGTTTTGTTTTAGCTGTTTCCGATATGGAGGTGCTTCCTCTTGCATTGCCACCTCCTACCCGGCAGCTATCAGAGTCTGAAAAGCAGAGAATGGAAGACCAGGAAGAAAACACATTGAGAGAGCTGCGGTTGTTTCTACGAGATGTTACCAAGAGGCTGGCTACAGACAAGCGCTTTAACATCTTCAGCAAACCGGTGGATATTGAAGAGGTCTTGTTTCAGTAATGTGCAAACAATGAAGTTGACCTACTAGCAATTAATCAAAAAATTACCTCTTACTTATTTTCCTAGACAATATCTATATCTAACCTGTTTTGCGCATTTTCAGGGATGGTGGCATAATATTAACTTTTAGAGCCACAGCTATCTTGCTATAAACATCTGGCTAACACTGCTTAGTTCAGGCTGTATCTTCCATAATGTGGCAATAATTTTAATTGGTCACAGAAATAGATGTCTGAAGATACAACATTGAGCTATTGGAAGCGTCAGAAAAAAAATTAGTGAACTATATTGCCTAATCCAGAAAATTCTACAAATTGGGCATTAATCTCTTCTCTTACCTTTTTCTTGCTGAAGAGAGAATTGAAAAATTAAAGGCTTTAACTGCGCTCTTTGATCTTACTGACTATTTCTGTAATTATTGTATAACAAATTAACAAAAGGATTGGAATTGCCTAGTCAAGTTTAAGCCACTTTAAAATTTTCTGGGCTTTGCACAGAAAAAAAAAATTGTTATGAGGCAAAGCTGCTATAGTGTCATTTCTATAGATAGGATGTCACTTTTTAGATTAATGCTTGTGACATCTACTCATTTTGGTCAACTTCAGAACTCAATTTTGCACAAATAATTCAAGAAATAAAAATTGTGATGTGCTTAGGAAAAATGTAATTTCCATTATGCTAGCATGTATGGGATTTGATTATTCATGGATAGAGCTACAAGATCAGGACTGCAAAATTCCAGATCACCAGTAGGTGACAGCAAAGAGATACAGAAACTCAGAGGGAATTTTGCAGCCCAGATCCCCTAATCATATTTAAGGGGTATCATTTATGTACTCTAATATGATTTAAACCAGCCTTTCTTATGTTAACATTTTCAGGTATATGCAATTATAATTTAATATTTCTATCAGCATGGGAATAATCCGATATGTGAGGGTGCTAATTGAGAAAACACTGATCCAAAGAAACTGCACTTTTGCTAGTGTATAACTGAGCTAGATCTTAATTTCAGAGAAATACCAGAAGTTGACACACCCTAGAGCTTTAAGTACATACAAAAAATCTACATATCTCTGTTAAAAAACCAGGCTTTTGAGATGTAAAAAAAAATCAGACCAAGATAAATTCTACCTTTAATATCTATAAGTTGCACAATTCAATTGAAAAATAAACTGAAATCTTTTAGGGGAGAAATAGCAATACAAAACTAGAATAATGTGGCTGAATTATTCACACCCTCTTATATGTAGGTATGTGGCTGTGTTCAGATTAACCAATTACATTCAAACTGATGGTAAATAGTAATCACCACTGCCATCAGTTAAAGTGACTCTGTTCTAGTCATAGACCGATCAGCTGTTCTAGTAGGAATTTTCTGACATTTACTCAGTTGTCTTTTACAAAAGCCATGGTCTGCAGAGAGCTTACAAAGCATCAAAGGATCTCATTGTTGGAAGGTATCAGTCAGGAGAAGGGTATAAAAAGAAATTCAGGCATTGGATATAATAGACAGTGAAGAAGTCATCAGGAATGAAGAAAATATGGCATAACTGAATTGGTTTTCCCTCCAAAATTGATGAAAACTGATCCAAGAGGCCTACAGCTACATTAAAGTTGCTGCAGGAGTTTCTGGAAAGTACTGGTTGTGTACTATAGGTGAGAACCATCTCCCATATATGTCTGGGCTAGATGGTAGGGTGGCAAGCCTTGTCTTACAAAGGAAAACATCCAAGCCTGGCTACATTTACAAAAACATATATCAGGTTTGTTAAAAGCGTGTGGGGAAATATGTTATGATCTGATGCAACCAAGGTTGAGCATTTTGGCCATAATTGGGGGGGGGGAAGTATAATTGCAAAAACAATACTGCATCATTACCAAAATTACACCATAGCCACAGTGAAATATGGTGGTGGCAACATTATGCTTTGGGGCTTCTTTTCTTCAGCTTGAACTGGGGCTTTAGTCAAGATGGAGGGAATGATGGACAGTTTCAAATATCAGTCAATTTTGGCACAATAAGATGAAGAGGAATTTCACCTGCCAAAACAACAACAGAAACTATGTTACTGCACATTTTTATTGTTATTTTTTCCCCCTTAAAGGATTCAGTTTGTTTTGCAATTGAATTGTACAGATTAGTTATAGTTAGAAAAAATAGAAGCCCTGTTGGCACAGTGGTTAGAATGCAGTATTGCAGGCTGACTGTCCAGAGCATGGAGTTCGATCCTGACGGGTTTCAAGATTGACTCAGCCTTCCATCCTTCTGAGGTTGGTAAAACGAGGGCCCAGATTGTTGGGAGTAATATGCTAACTCTGTAAACTGCTCAGACAGTGCTGTAATGTGCTGTTGCTATTGCTATGTTGGTCTGATTTTTTTACATCTCAGAAACACGGCACTTAAACAGAGGTATGTAGATTTTCTATATCCACTGTATACTTAAATTTAAAGCATAGTCCTCAGTCTATGGAGGCAGGTATCAGATAATTTCATTGTTTTCATTTGCTCAAAATGCTGTTTTTTTAAAAATATTACTTTATATTTTTAAAGTCAGTGCAATAGATTCAGGGTAGATTTCTATGTTGACAGTTCTGGATCAAATCACTTAAATAATGCCATCATATTAGCAGTTAGATGCTTTTTCTTTAATGTAATGATATTCCTTATATCTACACAGAGCTGTTTTCCATCAAGCATTTCTTAAGGTCACCTGAATGCTCTTATGAGGCATCTTCGTCTAAAGTGACAAAATTTTTGAATCATAATATGATAGTTGCAATTGGGAGAATATCAGTGCTGAAACCAGGATGAGCAAGAAACAGTATTTAAAAACAAATTTATACTAAAAAGCAGACTCTCAGGCTGAAAAGGACTGATCGGTAGAGTTTGTTAGAATTATTTTCTTTAAAAAAAAATCCAAAATTCCACAACTATATTTTCCAACTCTCTACTTAAAAATGCATGTCTTTTGGTTTGGTGGGTGAAGTTAGTGACTTTCTCTAGTGTGCCCTGAGTAAGAGATTTCATTTTTGAACCCATCTGGTTCTTGAGAGTCATTCAGAAGGAATCAAAGGAGTCTTGCTGTTTGGAACTGGTTGCTGGATCATTCTGTCCATCTCCAATGGGTGAAGACAGAATTCCATTCATACAGTGCACTGGCATAAGACGTATTTTTAAGCACTGAGCCTTCTTGCTTGAATGGCTTCAAAAATTCAGCCTGATGTCCTAAAAAGAAATGGTAGCATTTTAAAGAATGGTTTGTGTTTAAAGGGTTAAATTATTTTGTTTAGTAATCATAAAGAAATTGATAACAGATGTGGAATAGTCATAAATCATAATGAGAATGAATCATTAAAGTGTTCCCTTGTTTGTATACTGCTGTGTGTGTTGACCCAGTTTAGGAAATCTTTTTCTTTTAACTATTAACTATATAACCAAGAGAAAAATAATTAAAGAGTTTAACATAATAAGCTTTAAATTAAAATCCATTCCTGGCATGTTACTGTCACATGCAAGAATTGGTGGTTTTTTCTTTTTTTGGTGTTTTCAAGATTCTTTAAAATAACCATGAGACATTTTAAGATTAACTATTGCAAATTTGCCTTCCATTACACAAGATATTTAATTTTTATTCCCCTTTTCAAAACAATGGATAAGATTTGGCCCAGATTTGTTAGTATATAATTTTCTTTTGAGAAGACTGAATAAATGGATTAGATCAAGAAGGCATTTTCCCAAGTCAGATTTCTTGTTTTGTTTGTGCTATAGCTTGGTATTTTGCTTGAGTTTCTTGTATATTGTGCGCATTAGATTCTACATTCTTTTAATACTTCTGCACATTATCATTTTCAATTATGAATATTCCTTTTTGTAATTCCTACGCAGCCTCAAATATAGAATCTGCATAGCCCTGTAATTGATTTGTACAGCTTTTAGAATATGAGAAATTATTTCCTTTCCTTTCCTTTCCTTTCCTTTCCTTTCCTTTCCTTTCTTTTACTAATAATTTTAGAGTTATTTAACTTATGTATTGAATTAATGCTTGGGACACCTTACGTCTAAGCAGGCATTATATTTTAGGAATGTATATACTAATTAGATGTAACTGAGTAGCAAAATCTGATGTTTGTGCAGAGATCCACAAATGTTGGCCTAACTCTCCTACCCCCAAATCAGAGTATATAGTGATGTGGATGGCCATCATACAAAGATCTGGCAAGAATAATATGGGTGAAATTCCACTTTTATCCTGATTTTATAGCATAGCTTTGCCCCATAATATGTAATGTCTGTTTTAGACTCTAAATACGATAGAAAATATATGTGAATGAGCTTCTTAATATTTGTTTGAAGTCTTTTATTCAGATGCTGCATTTAAAATGAAAAAATTGTCTAAAACTACTTGTTTTATACAAAACAAGATGAGTTTGGTACAAGCAAATATTTAAATTGTGCTGAAGAGTCAGAGTAAAGGAATTTCAGAGTGAACACAGCAGTATAATGTATTGATTATACCAATACTAACTGTAAGCCTTGATGGTTCATGTGTTTTGAATTAAATATTGTGAAAATGTAAATATATTGTTGAATATAAGAGTTATGATAAAGCTGTGTCACTTGCATTTTTATTATAGGTTTCAGATTATCTTGAAGTGATCAAAGAACCAATGGATCTTTCTACAATAATAAGTAGAATTGATAAACACAACTATTTAAGTGCAAAGGATTTTCTAATAGACATAGATCTCATCTGCAGCAATGCTTTGGAATATAATCCTGACAAAGATCCTGGAGGTAAAACAATATTTTTCACCTTTTGCTTAGATATAAAAGAACATTTAACTGTAAAGCAATTGTAGTTTAAATATCTATGTAAATGGCTTCCTATTAATATAAATTGTTTGAAAGTTAGCGTTGCCAGAAATGTGTGCTCTAGGATTATTTACTAAAGTGTATTATATCATTATTTATGGTTGACTGTATAGTCAGCCAGGTGCTTGGATTGTATTTGGCATTTTTATCTACCCATTGAATCCTTCTAGGTGCCAATAAAGGAGAACATTTGTAGCTCAGTGTTGAATTGAGGGATCCTTGGTGCTCTCTGAGCGTGGCTGTTTTCTTGCAGACCTTGCTTTCATTATCCAAGCTAGGTAACATCATCAGTGCTACCAAGGAGTGTAGTTTGCTCTCAGTTTATATTCAGTATATGGCTTGCCCTGTCAAGTGTTGGTGAGGTGGTCTTAGAGATTCTTTTGTTGGGCTGTTTACTATTGGCTCTTTGACAGTTTATTGATTGCTGTATTGTTTGCTTGATTGTTGGTCTGATGTTAATCTTGGAGTTAATCTATGGTGATTGCTGGTGAAGAGGTGCTTGAGTCTTTTTGTTCCTTTTTGGGCTGGTTGATTGTTCCTGTCTATAGATGTTGTCAATGTCTATGTGCTATTGATAGTCAATTTGTCAGTGCCAGGCATTTAGAAATTCCCTGGCATTTTTGAACTTGACTGATTTTAGAATTGTCATATTTTTCCAATTGATACTATGATCAAATATGTCTATATGTTGTGAAATTAAAGAAGTTTCATCAAGAAAACAAACAAGCTCAGACAACACCAAGGACCCGTCAGTCCTTCTAGAATCTGGGATAGCCAGATGTTGTGTTTGATGATGTTAAAGGTATTGTTGAAGGAGGGAAGCTGTTTTAAATAAGACTGCATTTTGCGGTTGACTGATGATGATTTTTGTCAATGCAGATGATGTTCAAATGGTGCTTCAGATATTTTGGGATTATATCCAAGGCACCTTTTTTTATTGGAACTATCTTTGTTTCATTTGCCACAGTCATGCTACTTTTATTTGCATGTGTTTATATTTTGTTATTTTCTGCAATTGTTTACTGTCAGTCTGTTATAATGACATTTACATATTGTGTAAAGGCCTTCAAAAATTCATGGGAACATAAATAGCCAGTATCACCAGAGACAAATAATTTAGTGATCTCTGTGTTATCAGATTTTTCACCCAAATCTTTTTGCGAGTATATAAACTTCACTCTCCGTTTGGGAGACTTCTGGTGTTTTAATAGCTTTAAGAGGGAGAGAAAAAAATAATTGCATAAATAAGTACCATTAATGTTAATTGCTTATAAAATAAGTTGCCTATTTTTAAAAATTAATTGATTTCTATCTGCATATGCCATTTGGTCTTTTTTTTACAGTTTGTCTTGTACATAGAAACATTATCAACAAATACACTCCCAATATCCTTTCAGCAGAAATAGACAAATAGAAGAAAGAAAGGCTAGGAATGGGGTGAGTGGAAGAGGGGTAGTTGCTGCTGAAGAGAAAGAGATGGGAGAAAACCAGAATAGACATGAGGGGAGGGGAAGGCATGAAATGACAGAGGAATAGTATTAACAAGATGATGATGATTACTACTACTACTACTACTACTACTACTACTACTACTACTACTACTACTACTACTACTACTACTACCACTACCACTACCACTACTACCACTACTACTACTACTCCTCTGGAAATTCACAGACTTTCTCCACTGGGTCCAGGCGCCTGACTCCCCAGGAGCGCCTGCACCGGAAGGGCCCCACCAAGGCCTCCTTACATCACAATACCTCTCCTCACCTGCAGCCCCTTAGCCAGGCAGCAGGAAGTACAGGTAATCCTCAGCTTACAAGGCAAATGAGCCCCAAATTTCTATGGCTAAGGAAATTTTACAATCTTTCAGTTGTGAAGTGAATTGCTGCAATTGTTAAGTTAGTAACGCCGTCGTTAAGTGAATAGGGCCTTCCCCGTTGATTTTGCTTACCAGAATGGTCGCAAAGGAGGATCCGCATGACCCTGATACGTTGCAAAAATCATAAACATGGGACACTTGCCAAGCACCCGAATTTTGATCACATAACTTTGGGGATGTTATAATGTTTGCAAGTGTGAAAAATGGTCCTGTCACTTTTTTCAGTGTCGTTGTAACTTTGAACGGTCACTAAATGGACAGTTGTAAGTCGAGGACCAGCTGTACTGAAGGGAAGGTGAGGTGGGCAGGAAAAGGAATCTTCCATTCTCTCTCTGCTGCTTCTCTTCCACACGGCACCCCCACTAATTGGTTTCTGCTTTGCCCAAACTTTTACTAGATCATTGTTCTCTCGAGATAGCATTAATAACAGGTTGCAAGAAGTCTTGGTGAGACCCTATTTTTCCCCATTTAAGCAATTGGAAATGTGAAGAAAAATGAGGGAGGGAGGGG
>JANHFO010002945.1:16927-27270 GCA_032468095.1 Pareas carinatus | reverse complement strand
GGGGGAGGACGTGGCATGACTGAGGGGGGAGCGTATTGCCATGCTGGCACTTTGCAATACATAAGTGACTTTTGGGTTGCAGTTTGGGCACTCGGTCTCGAAAAGGTTCATCATCACTGAGTTAGATTCTAAGGATAGCCCCAGGATTTCCCAGGTATACCCATTCAAAAATGTTTAACCAAAGATAACATAGACAAAGATGAAAATTGTACAGATCTGATTCTGTTCTAAGTTATTTCTTTTTAATTTATTGCAGTGAATTATGATATTTCAAATTTGAAGACACTTGTACTCCTTTTTTGGGACTCCCTCTGCTTCCTGCTTAACCCAACCAGGGACAACCATGCCTGGCTGGATTGCTGTGGCTAAGAGATGCAGTCATGTGACATCGTGTTTTACACCTCTTCACTTAACAACAGTGGCAATTGATCCCAATTTGGTCCCAATTGAAGTCATAATATGATGACTACTTGTACTGTGAACATTCTCCATCACCAAATACTCTCCTGAATAAATTACTTTTGGCATCCGTTTCTTGTCTGGGGGTCAAAGGGAGGAAAAGGTTTCCAGAAATTTGAAGATCAGGCAGGATGGTCTTGCATGGCAAGCTGCTGTCCTCCATACCTGGAATGTTAAGGAAGAAAACCTCAAGAACGCCCAGTGGGAAGACCTCAAGCGTGCTTTAACCAACAGCCTTGCTAACCAAGTTAATACGTTCCATCTGGCCAAATGTCCAACCTCCTCACCAGAGGAGCCAAACGAACAGTGTGTCTCCCTTAAAAATATATATATATAGTGAGACGTAATTAACAGAAATGCATACCGGTTTGATCATTGCCTGGGTTACAGGAACCGTGCTAGGTTTTGGAGTTCCTGGACATTTGGTAGAAAATGGACTATAGGACTCAGGGCTGCTGGCTGGGTAACCAGGGCCTGCAGCCTTGCCAGAAGTAACTCAAATTGTAAAGGCAAACCAGGGGGAGTTGGCAGTAGAAGAAGCCAGCACAGCAATCGAATTGTCTCTATTTGTAAACCAGGACCCTATCCTTTGCCTTAGAAACAACAAGCTCTCTAATAAAAGAAGTCGAAGAATTGAAACAATGAATCACTGAGCATCTCACAAAAGCACAGAATAAGGCTGCCCGCTTTGAAGCTCCCAAAGAAGTTTCAAAGAAACAGCTAGCACCAGCATTGAAAGATGTCAATACTGTAATAGCAAATATAAACACCAGCTCACTGCAAGAAACATCCATTTACTACACAGCACATCTGCAGTTATAACTGGAAACCTGGGATGCTATAGAGGAAAGACTGACAAACGGTACACTTCCAAAATGGAAGATCAGGCTGGAAAATAAGATAAGCAAACTCGGAGCAGATGCAACCAGGGTAGAACAGATGAAAGAAAAGAACCTGAAGAACAAGACCAAATAATACTGGATCAAGAAATATCACCCAGAAACAAGGAAGATTAAGGAAGCACTGGAAAAAATAAAGCAGCAAATAACAGCTATAGCCAAGAAGATCACCAGACAGAAGTTCAAATTCCATACTATAGGCAGAATCTCCAATTTCAATCCAATCAGAAACATTCCTACCAACCCATCAACTGAGAGACTACATCGAATCAATCAACACTTGACACAGAAGACACAGTTCTGGCTGCAGATATGGGATAACCCAATGAAATACAATCAGAACACAGCTTGGCTAAAGAGAGTGGATAAGAATTGTTTTTTAAAAGCTGAAATGAAGGAACTTGTAATAGCAATAGAAATGGTGGAGTAAAAAAAGCAAAGATGATCAAGAATTGATCAGCACCAGGTAAAGATGAAGTGCATGGTTTTCGGGTGAAGAATCCGACTGGTCTATGTCCACTCATTGCCAAGCAGTTTAATAACATACTGCAAGGGGATGAAATTGAAGAGTGGTTAACATCTGGCAAAAGCTACTTGATAATGAAAAATCCAGCAAAAGGGGAGCACCAGGCAACTACAGGCCAATTACCTGTTTACCATCAACTTTCAGATTGGTAACTGGTGTGGTAGCTGATGTAGTCCAACACATCTAGCTGAAAGCACCTGAGCAGAAAGGATACTGCACCAAAAGCAGAGGAACAAAAGTTGAGCGCAGATTGACAAGATGATTCTGGGACACTGCAAGAAAAGCAAGACCAAGTTGAATGTGGCATGGATGGTTTACAAGAAGGCATTGGATTCCATGCCACATGATTAGATAATCAAATGCCTATAAATAACATCAGTTAGTATAAACAGCAGAAGCTTTGTCCAAGTTCTATGGCACAATGGAAGACATTGCTCATCAGATACCGAGAGAGGTTAATATCAAGAGAGGAATATTTCAAAGTGTTTCATTATCACCATTACTGTTTGTCACTGATTCCTCTTCAAAAATATTGAATAATTCCAAGAAGAAGCATGTCAGTTTAATACGAAGGTTGTGAAAAAGGCAATTGAAGAAAAGAAAGAAATTAATCAAGCAAAATGCAAGCTTATAAATACAAGAAAGAAGGTTTCTGTATTAAAATGTGAAGATGGCTCTGTGTGTAGAACAAGACAGGCAATGGCAGTTATAATTGGAAAATTCTGTTCAGAGCTATACAAAGACCAACATCACTCAAAAATAATAACACCCACAAAAGAGGAAATGCCAGATATCCTAGTAGAGGAAGTATCTTGTGCCATAAAATCAGTGAAAAATGGGAAAAGTTCATAAAATGACTGCATTATGGTTGAAATGCTGAAAGCTAGTGATCATAATTTATACAAGATACTAGCAAAACTATAGCTGAGATGCTTCAGAGAAGAAAAAATTCTCCATACATGGAAAAATGCTGAAGTGATCACTATTCCAGATGAAGATGATCATTACAAATACCTGAGCATCCCTCAAGCTGACAACATAAAGCACACTGAAGTCAAGAAAAAGGTTGAAAAGGAATACATGAAGAGAGGGAAGAAGATCCTAAAGTTCAAACTCAGTGAAGGAAATACTATCAAGACAATCAGTGAATGGGCAATTCCAGTCAATAGATACAAAGCTGGAACAGTGGACTGGACTCAAGCAGAACTAGAGGCCCTGGATAGGAAGACCAGAAAGATAATGAAAATGAAGGATGCTCTTCATCCACACAGCAATGTTGACAGACTTTTACCAAGAAAATGGGTGGTTATGGAATGTTGCAAGAAGCTCAGATGCTTGAATAAGAAAAAAAAGCATTGGAAGAATATCTGAATGGTAGTGAAGAAAATCCATTGAAGCTAGAACACCAGGAAGGCTTACGGAATACTAGAGAGACCAAACTGGCCTACAAGAAAGACCAAATGAAGAACAGAAAAGAGATATGGAAAGACAAAATATTACATGGGCATTATATTTAAAAAATAGCTGGCAAAGCAGATAGTAACAAGATAAGTCAATGGCTGACAGCAGAAAAATGTAATGCATTTTTGGGCAGAATTGAGAAGAAAGAAAAATCACAAAATACAAAGGCCTTGGAAATAGAAGTTGAACGACTGTGGTAAAAGAAAGCAGAAGTCCCTGTCTTTCAGGGACAGATTTTGCTGAAAGACAGGAACATTTTATAAGAAAAAGACTAGCAGAAAATGGACATGGAAGGCTCCATCTGGGCACACAAACAAAATTGGCTATATCGTGTCAAGTGATAAACCACATTTTGCAATTGTACTGTCATCAATCAATTTAATGTTGAAAGTGACCATAGAATGGTATGAGCTAAAGTGGAGATAGTCTGTTGAAAAAAGCATATGAAAATGATAAAGATGTCATGAAAAATGAAAATAAAGAATGATAAGCTGTTAGAGAAGATCAGCAATTTTGAGATTAACATATCAAACCACTTTGCTCTATTGCAATATTTGGAAGAGATGAATATTATGGCCCAAAATGAACAACTAGTTAAAATGTCCTCAAATCTGCTATATCTAAAACACTTTGCACAGTCAAAAATCTCTAACAAAACTATTCAGTGAATGAAAAAACAACAGACAATGAAGAAAACTGGAAATTTCAAACTGGAGTGCTTGAATTTTGCAAGATCATAAGAAAATCTATCCAAGAAGAAACATGTCAGTTTAACATGAAGCTTGTAAAAAAGGCAATTGAAGAAAGGAAAAAAATTAATAAAGCAAAATGCAAGCTTATAAATACAAGACAGTTTTTGCATTAAAACGTTAAAATGGCTCTGTGTGTAGAAGAAGACAGGAAAATAATTGGAAGATTCTGTTCAGAAGCTATACAACGATCAAGATAGCTCAAAGATACAATACCCACGAAAGAGGAAATGCCAGAGATCCTAGCAGAGGAAATATTAAGTGCCATAAAATCAATGAAAAATAGCAAAGCTTCAGGAAATGACTGTGTTATGGTTGAAATGCTGAAAGCTGGTGGTCACAGTTTACACAAAATACTAGCAAAACTACATTCAAGATACTTCAGAGAAGAACAAATTCCCAATGCATGGGAAAACGATGAAGTTTTTCTTATGCACAAGAAAGGGGCCAAAGATGATGTAAAGAACTGTCGCTGAATAAGCCTTCTTTCAGTCATCTACAATGTTTTCACTAAGATAATAGCAAGAAGAATATTGAGAACATTAAATGATGTACAGCCAAAGGAGCAGACAGGGGTCAAAGGGCATTGCAAGACAATGGATTACATTCAGGTTGTTCAATGCAAGTCATTGAAAGGCACAGGCACCATACCTCTGGGCATGGCTTTCATTGACTACAAAAAGGCATTTGACTCAATATTCCAGCAAGCAATAATTAATGCATTGCTCAAACAAGGTGTAGACATTGCTTACATAAATGTACTACAATTAATATATGAAAAAAGAATGGCGACAATTTGCCTTATTGATCATAAAGTGAAAATCAACATAGAATAGGTTGTATGACAAGATGACACAATATCACATATTTTTTCTCAACTTGCCTTGAAGAAGTGTTTCACAAACTAGACTGGGCAAAAAAATGAAATAAAAATCAATGGCGCCTATTTAGATCACTTAAGATTTGCAGATGATGTTCTCTTCTCACAAGACCCAGAAGAGTTACAAAGACACATACAAGAGCTGCACAAAGCAGGGGAATCATTTGGCCTAAAAATAAACCTGAAAAAGAGCCTGGTCATATTTTGCAATTTCAGCAAAGAAAGATTTTTTTTTATATCGAGAGAAGAACTAGATGTAGTAGATCACCATACATACCTTGGTCAGTGGATCTCAATGGAAGGTGATACAATAAAGGAAATTGAATGGTGTGTTAAATGTGGTTGGCAGGCATTTGGCAAGTTAAACTTCATCTTCAAGACAACCTCCTCTTCCGTCTGAAACGCTTCAATCAGTATATGCTACTTGTTCTAACATATGCTTGTGAAACATGGACACTAACCTCACAATTGATACAAAGGCTACGAGTAGCACAAAGAGCCATGGAAAAATACATACTCGGCATCACAAGAGAAGACAAGATAAGACCTGCACACAGAGAACAAATAAAAGAATACAATATCATTAACAGAGTAAAAGAATTGCAATGGAAACGGGCAGGTCACATAGCAAGAAGAACTGATGGCAAGTGGACCAAGGCAGTCATAGAATGGATCCCACTTGATAAAAACCATTCACGAAAAGAGACCTAAAACAAGATGGACCAACAACATCAGCAAGTATTGCGGACTCAATTGGCAAAAGGAAGCTCAGGACTATATTGGTTGGAAACATGTGGAAGAGGCCTTCATCCTGTAATGGGTAGACAATAGTTAGAATGATGATGATGATGAAAAGAAGACAAAGTACCAATAGCAATAGACATCCTGAGTGCAAGTCAAAATACCTGGAGCATCACTTAAATACCATTAATATTGATAAAATCACCATCAGTCAATTGCAATAGGCAGTTTGACTCGGAACAGCTTACATTCTGCAGGGATACTTCTAACACCATCAAACATCAACTATCCCAGGTCCTTGAGAAGAACTCAATAGGTGAGTTCATATCCAGTCTGAACATCTGATTGACTATCCAATGAACCAAATAACAAACTTTTTAAATGGAGGAGACACAACTAGGTTGTCTGAAATTCAGATAATTCCAAATGCACAGAGGTTTTGTCTGAATTTTTTTTTTAGTTTCAGTGAATTTATGTAATAAAGAAAAAAACCCAGTATCATGAAAGATCAAATAATAAAGGTATTATTTGCCTTCTCACAACTCTCTCTACTGATATTACAGTCTTACCCTGATTTTTTTAGGGTCTTTGGAAAGAAATTCAAAAGGACCACATAACAGAGGAGGATCAGGCTAAGAAATTCTTGATCAAAACAATCAAAACTGAAGGAGAAACTAAAGAAAGAGTAGAATAGTTGAAGATATAAATTAGGAAAAATTACTGAGCAACAAAGCAGGAAAATTGTTGATGTTTTCTAACTTATTTCATGCACCAAGCCAACATTATTCCAGATTCCATTTTATTTCTGACTTCCAGTCTCCTATAATTAGTGTGACATCTTTTTTGGTATTGAGTCAACTGTTGCATATCATTACAGAACTGATCCATTTCCTCTTTGTAATTGGAACATAAGACTTGGATCATTGTAATATTAACTTTTATTTGTCTTAAACCAAGGTCATTGTGTTGATGTGTGGAGAAGCACTTGAATTTAGAGTTTGAGACCTTTTGATAACTCCATTTTTATTGCAATTTACATGTCCACAAGGCTGAGACTTGGTACTATTTAGATTTGAAGGGACTCATCCCAGTTTTTTTTAAGTTTCTTAATTCCCAGAATATCAATGTCCATTTTTGCCACTTCTATTCCTTGAAATCAGTGAGGTTTGATTTGGCTCTCATTAACTTAAATCCTATTGATTTTAGTGGATCAATACGCCTTTCTTTGGATCCAACCCTATTCGGTCACTAGAATTAAAAATGCATAACTTTTTTCTCCAATTGCTTGCAAAGAGCTGAATTCAAAAATCTTCAGGAGTTGCTGTCACTCTCATAATCTGATTATTCTCTTTATTTTATACACACAACACACACACACACACATCTAATAAAAACACATTATAGAAGATATGCTAAGTATCATAAAAATAAGATATATGTTCTTACCTAAAAGTAAGAAGTTATATAAATTGTCTTGAACCTAGGTTTAAAATTAATTTAACAATCATGGCTATGCACCACAGGACTGAAGCATAAATTTTTATGCCTGATATCTCCCTGTACCATGTCTCCTTTTTGTTCAATCCATTGATATTAAACCTGATTTAAAAGCTAAGATATAAATGTATTTCGTCTGCGTCAGGAAATCTGTGAAAAAAATTAAATCATAGTAGATACATATTGAATTGATATATATCTCTCCTCCTTCTCCCTATATGTCTATCTTCTGTTTTAAAATGAAGACCAAGATGGTTTGCTTTCAAAACCACAGGCCAATTTATGTCCTTAGAAAATTTTGATTTTTCCCTCTGAAATACCCGAGGCCAAATGAGCCTTAATTCTCCTGGCTGAAGACCTGCTTACCCTGGTATCAGCAGGTAGCTAGTGAAGTCCATACGGTTTGATGCTGTGGTTTTTTTATTATTAATATTTTTAATTGACTTTAAGAGTAAAAAAACGTACTGTTCATCACTAGAAAGGCAAACATATGGCTCCAAACCATTCATAGAATTATTATAGATTAGCTTTGGATGCTTGCTATGAATTATGGCATCAATTTATTGAAATATGTATCTGGAAATATGTATCTTATATGTTTTTGCTTCTTTTACTTTTTTCTCCCTTTTATAATTTTGTTATTTTTTTTCATTCAGTTAGTTTTTAAAAAGCTGTTCAGGCCATCACTGTTCATTCAGACTTTCCTAATTTGGTATTGGTTGGGCAGCATTTTTATTGTGAGAGCTCACCACAATGAATGTGTATTAGATGCTGTCCCACAAAGTAGCTAATAAACACAAGCCTATATTGTTGCATTAATTACCAATTACCATGCGTAATTAAGAGTCAGTGTATTGTATGAATTAAAGGAAATCTGGGAAATTTACCTCATCAGCAAACCCAATAGACAACGTAACATCAACTACTTTGATACTACTTTGAAAGTAGGATCGTTCAAGACTGAGCTACTATGGAAAAACAGAGATGTTTCAATGATTGCTGATTTGAGATCTCAAAGCATTTGGTGTTGTGCAGACATCTGTTAAAATGTATAAATCAGACTTAGTCTTTGTGAGAATCAACTGCTGGATATAGTAAACCGACTAAAAGCTAGCTATGGCCAATTGAATATGTTTGATTCCTTACTTGGTTTATTCTTGGTTCACTCTTGGTGTTTTCACATTTGTGTGGGCCTTCTCTGAGATTACAGTATTTTACTAAAAGTCGCAAGTGGTTTCAAAGTGATTGCACAAAGAAATGTAATACGTTGACATGAAAAGAGAAATAACTGATCGTTAAACATACCTTAGGCATTTGATGAAGTATTAATTATTTGGTTTAATCTCCCCAAAGTACAAACATTTGGCTTCCGAAGCTAGAAGTTAACTTGACTTAGAACATAATTCCACTTACTTAAATAAAATCCAATTAATGCTCAATCTAGATCTAGAAATAGATTTATTTTAACAAGAATTGAACAGTAAACATATATACAATATAATTACAGACAACCCTGTTTTTAGTATGCACAGAAAAAGCCAGTTTTGCTCCAGTGTGAGGACAAAGAAAGAAGGAAAGAAAGAAAAAGAAAGAAAGAAGGTAACTTTGGAGATGTTAAATGCTTAGCAAGGCTTACACGCTAGCACCTCCGCTGGAGGTAGAAAGACACCAATATCGTAAAACTCAGCCTGCCCCAGGCAGTGAGGAATTTTTGTGCCAATTTTTCAAATTTACACTTTTATTATGGTTGACAAAAAGAGAAAAAAGCTCTGCATGACTTAGTTCCTTTAAAGAATTAGTTACAACTGCATAATAAGTTTGAACGCCACCCTCGATGGGAAAGATGTCATTTTGCTGCCTGTACGCGCAATTATTTTGAGATATGGCAAGGTACAAATTTAATAGTAACATCTGCTATCTAAAAATTGATATATTTTTTTTATACCAAAATAATCTTAGTACGATTGGCCAGCCATCTCTAATACAGTTATCCAAAATGTCCCAATTTAGAAAGAAAATGCATTTGGTATCAAAATCATGCAGGCGTCGGCGGCAGCTCTCCGACTCCCTCCCAAGTCAGAGTAAGGCTAGGATGCTGAGCCCACTCGGAAGAGGCAGACGGAAATCGGTGCCACTCGCTTCCAAGTGGATGTGCTCAGGTGCAAAGGTGACGGTCCGTGTTACCCCTGCTCTAGGGAGGCTGCTGGAAACCATTCATCACCCTAATAGTGTTTTGATGCCCTCGTAATGTCCCTATCATGGTGACCAATTACCTGGAACAGGGATATGTTTAAAAAAAAGAAAGGAAAAAAGATGTAGTGTCACCATGGGAACATCTGAAAAGTTGAAAGAGAGAGGCTGTTCACGGTCAGTAGCCCCCTTCAGTTCAGTCTGTAGTGACTTAACAGATAACATCCCCTTATGGAGAAAAGGGTGATGCCATTGATGCGTGCTATGAAACAAAATGAAACGCGAGGTTTCCCTTTCATCCTACAGTATCTGGCATACTGTACTTCACTGGGAAATAATGGCCCTGATGACGTTTAGCAAACAAAACAGTGACCATTGTTCCCTCCCTGGCTGCTGCAAAGAAAATCAACCGTATATCTCCCTTGCACAGGATTAATCATAATATATATGTTTGTTGTTACAATTGCAACCCTGTTGTCCCAGCTGTCAGCCATCCGATCTGCTCCATTTACAATTTTATAAAGGATTTTTCACATCACAATGCTTCTCCGAATGTACAATGCTTTAATATACATATAAAAATATAGCCCTGCTGTATATATACTTACAACTCTACAGAGGAACCATTTTTCCCCATACCGTCTTGCTAAAGAAGGGATTTAACAGACTGCATTCTCAACTATTACAGTTAAACCCTTGCGAGAAGCCGTACAACTATTTCTCCTTTCAAATGCAGCCATCGAAGACTCTTGAGCAGAGAGGACTTTCCGCAAGACTCTTAACGTACATTTGGCAAAGGAAAGGGGCAGAAGACAATTTGAAAAAATAGGATTTCTTTCTTTTTCTTTGTTAAGATTCATTTGACAAAAATATAGACAGTGACCTATATGTTCTGGCTACCGGATTAGCACTCAGTGACAATCACAATCCCACCCACCCAC
>JANHFO010002945.1:0-13387 GCA_032468095.1 Pareas carinatus | reverse complement strand
GGTGTTCTCAGAGGTTGTGGGGGGCATGAGAGGCTGGTAGAGGTTTCCGGGTGGTTGCGGTAGGGAAGGGGGAGGGCGGGCTGTGCAAGCTGAGGTGGCAGTGGCACTGAGCCACAATGACAGTGGGTCTGACACCCCTGATCTAAGGATTCTCTTTCATCCCTAATGAGTCATCTGTTTTACTCTGTAACACTATCTCAAACTTCTCCTAACCTAGTAATAGTTTAAAAAAAAGACAGGAAGGAAGCAAACACCCAACCCTACTCTTGTGTCGCTCAGAACAGCCTGGCTCTCCTAAAGATTTTCATGTGGACAACAAATCTCATTTGCCTAAAAGTCACAGGAAAAAGACTGGTGATATTTCTACAGGCTGGTTCACTGAACATTCTGGGAAAGTGAAGTTAAATGGGCCATAAAAGTATTGCTTAGAAGAAAGCGGCAGGAATTGATGAAATACAGCAGAATTATTTGAAATCGTACCAGATGAGGCAGTTAGAGCAATACATGTGGTTTGTCAGCAGGTACAAAAGCCATGGCCGTGGCCATGGGCCTGGAACAGATCAATTTGCAGGCACTAAAAATGTGAACAATATCACTTATTTCATGTGATAGTAAGATAATGATCAAGATTTTGCACTCCGGACTTCTCCACTACACAGTGTCAGTTGGATCCCTGAGAGATAGTCCTGCAAGTAACATGGCTAATGTCAGATGGATAAGAGGAAAGGCAAGGGAAGTCCAGAAAAGATTACAGCTCCTTACTAGGTAGACTACTACATGTTTCAAAACCATCTTATCTGCCTACGGAGCACTTTGTATGACCACCCGGTTCAGACCTGGGAAAGGAATGTAAAAAAGTTCTATGTGGCTTCAGGCTATCACGGATGACACAGCATGAGATCAAAGAAGAAATTATTAACAGATAGTCTTAGGGATATGATGTCTAGTGTTTCACAAAAATTGACAAAGGACTGAACAACAAGACTTGTCCTTGATTTTTTGCAGTTCAGATTTGGTAGCCTTATCAGAGTGCCACACCGAAAGGCAAGATAGGGGCAAGGAATAGAATAGAACAAAACAGAATAGAATCGAATAGAATAGAATTTATTTATTGACCAAGTGTGTCTGAACACACAAGGAATTTGTCTCCAGTGTACAAGCTCAATACTTACATACAGGCTACAACTGACAAACTGTGCTTACAACCATAAGGCTATAATTGACAAACAATGATTATGATGCCTGTACAATGAAGATGATATGAAGCCTAGATAAGAAAATTCCAAAAATATCCAAATAGAAAAAGACAAAATTGTGAGTTAAGCATAAAAGAAAGAAAAAAAAGAAAGAAAGGAAAGGAAGGAAAGGAAAGGAAAAAAAGAAAACAAATTCCCATTACAACTGCAATCCTTAGGAATTTAATATGAGGCAGCCTTCTGGCTATCAATGTCTTAAACTTTATCTTCAGAGTAAATCATTTAAGTTTGTAATTCACCTGTGGCACAAAGCTTCCCTCTGTTCAATTCCATTGATTTTCAGCAATTCACTATTTTTAAAAAAAGAAGACCTATAAATAAGTATTTTTAAAGCATCACAGTATGCAATTTTTAAATTAAAATCTATTTTAATTTATAAAGTATTTGTTAAAACTGGTGAAACCTGAATACTACTTTGTAGAATTTTTACTTCATCAATAGGAAGGATTCATCTCCTCCATCTTGGATTTTTTTAAAAAAGAATTATTCTGAACACCAGAATGGCTTACGTAACTGTTCTACTTTTGTGGGTTTTCAAGGGATATAAATGGAAAATTATCTCCTATCCTGGATAAACTCTCAAGTCTTCAGATTATTAGAGAAGTCCTAGTCTGTCAAGAGATCTTGGTGAAAACATGACTGCATTAAAGGCATTCACATTCAAGTAATTTTAATATCACCAAAGAACATCCCTCATTTAAAAAAAAGCCTCATATAATTAATGGAATGAATTACCAAGGGAAGTTATGTCAGTTGTACCACACTGTTTGCTTCTGGTTTACAATCTTGAGAGAAAAAATATAATTAACTACTGCACGGACACAGTGGGGTTCTCCTACATTCAATTTCACTCTTGTTAACTCAGAGGAACAATGAAAATCCGTAATTAGCACAGAAGCAGCAGGAACACAGTGGCTTTGGCTGGGATTTGGCCTGTAATATTTCCTCCATATAATGTAACGTTAGTTTCAAGATAGCTTTTTTTTTAGATCAACCAAGAGAGGGCACTCTTTAAATAAAAACAGGAGAAAGAATACAAAATCAGAAAATATGTTTCTGTTGTATGCCTACGGTTACTTCCTCTCTTCATGTCCCAATACTGAGAATGGAAACCACAACATGCCTTTTTAAAAGCCAAAATCTAAATCTAATCTGCATATACCGGATTTAATTTTATTTAGGAGCAATAATAGGAACCAATTCACATTAAATTAGAACAGAGAAAACCGAAAAGAGAGAAATAATAGGAAAAGCTAAAAATGCAATAAGAAGAGAAAGTAGAAAAAACGAGAAAGACATAAAGATTTGTAAATACAGAGAAGTAGCTTCCAATATTCTTCACAGTATTTACAAATATTCTTTAACTTCTGTCTAAAGTAACATTGAGACTTTCTTTCTTTTTTTACAATCTATCCTGTCTAGTCCATAAATCACAACTTATTTTTTTCTCATTTTTTTAATGCAAAAAATCCATAAGGGTTTTCAGACTCCAATAAATATAGCTATTGACCAATCTCTAATCAAAGAAATCAGTTTGCCTGTCTACACAGGATTTAGGAAAGGGTACTATAAAACACAAAGCCAACCTTTTAAATAATAAGAATAGGCAACCGGCATTCTCTGTACTGGTAAGCTATTATAGAAAATTATTATGCAAGTGGTCCTCACTTAACAACCCCAACTTGGACTGTTGCTAATGAAGTAGTCACTAAGTGGAGAATTGCATAACCACAAATGTCCTTTCCTGCCGGAAAAAGACCAGACTTTCTGCTTTTTGTTTGCTTCCTAACCATTCTCGCACCCTTTGGAATGCTTGCGCACCCACTTACTCTATTCTGCATATTGTGAGCAGTGTGACCTCAACAGCGGACGGGGTGTGAGCTGCAGGTGTGTTTACTGTACTTTCTTGAAATCTCCTCTAATCTCTCTGCTCTCTGGGGAGGGAGATGGATGGCAGAACAAAAGTGATATCTGTAGGTAATCTCTTCTTTGCCTGTCCCTTTCCCTCTGCCAGTGCTATCACATTGCTTTCGATGAGTCGAAGAGTCAACAGCTTAGTCTCTTGAAATCCCTCTCCAGTCCCTCCACTTCGCAAAGGTTTGCCACAGTGTTGAACTTTTTCTTAGTTCACAGCAAAGAAATGTCTGACTATGCTAGCCTTAATTCCAGATCTATTGTTTAAAATGTGTGTTGTTGATTGTGTTAAATGGGATACTCCTTATGCAGTGGATTTATTGTACCGGTCTGCCTGTATTATAAATATAAATATAATATAGAAAGTCAACTAAATTTTAAAAAACGGCATGAGGCTTTTGCATTGCCTTCCTTCTGCTTCCCACAGGTGTCTCCTTTGGTTATTCAGGGCAACATTCAGGAACGTTAGAGATATGCCATGAAACTGTCAGTCCTTCGGGAGTAGAGCGGTATATAAATAAAAAAATAAAATAATGTTGCATATTCCCAATGCAGTGCCTTTAATGTTAAACATCTCTTCAGTAGCTTTTGGAGAAATTCATCATACGGTATGTGAATCGTTATGAAATGAGTTTTATCGAACATTTTATTTGAGATCAGGACAAAATTGAAACATGCCCCTTTTGGCCACTCCGTCTGCCCAATTCTCTAAGGAAGTGGTCCCCAACCTTTTGGGCACCAGGGGCCGGTTAAATGGAGAAAGGTTTTTCCACGGACTGGAAGATGGTGGTTTTGCATGCTGCCTGCATTCTGCGAATGGGACTTGTCTTATCTGCGCAGCCCAGTTCCTGGCGTGCTGCGGATGGTGCCAGTCCACGGACTGAGGGTTGGGGAGCCCTGCTCTAAGGTAATGCTGAAGATGTCCCACTCAGATAGACCTTGATGTGTAGCTACCTAAGGTAAAATTTGTGATGAGGATGCACAGCCTCAGTTCTCCTGGCTGTAATCTGGAGAACACTTGGTCCTTAAAAGACCAATCAAGAAGCAATCTGAATATAACTACATTCCTACTGTGTTGTTCACTCTCACACCATCACTTTCTCCAGCAAGGAAAAAAAAAGGTACACGGTAGCAATTCAATCACCCTGTGGTTGTTTGTCTCACCTGCAAAACTGCCTGGAGTGGTTCATGTTGGGACCTGCTTTAATATTGCCTTTTTCTGGATCGTAGATGGCGGTTGCTCGGGCGTAAGCTCCTCCAAGGATAAAGATGAATCCATTGAGAGTGACTGCGGGAGCGTATTTGTTATCTGTCAATGGAAAAAAGCAACATTGAGACTGGCTACCAGGGTTGGTACGAGAATCAAGCTTCTCATTTATGCCTCCCCCTTATTTATAGATCAGTCACGTTTCTTAAAATCTCCATGGCCAGCCCAAAAAAATATGAGGAAATATTTTTTGCCGTTGCTCTTACGGCTGATTGAGATCTTCATCCCTAAACTTCTGAAAGGCACTTTTAAAAATTCATGTGTCTTCCCCACTCTTAGTACACAACAGCATTGTCACTTCTTATATCGGCATGCATTCTTGCCTCTGCAAAATAGTATGGCCCTCGTAAAACTGAAATGATCTGCCAAATTATTTCAGACATGGAACCACAGCCCAGTTTTGAGACAAGATTAGTTTCTAAGCGGCATAATCAGATGGAGGCTCCGATGTTAGATAGTCCATACTTAGCTTTGAGGTGAATCGATATTCTAGCCTAACCTCTTTTGATCCGTCTCTTTTCTTTTTTTAGCTGTATATACACAGCAGGGAAGCAGAAACTACAGGCCAACTTTTCTGAAACCTCTCTGACCCTGGATATACTGGGTTACAATTCTGATAGCCTGTACCAGGGTCCCTTTGGGATCTAAGGAAATGCAGAAAATATTGCAATGGGGCAAATGACAAAAGTTGAAGAGATATTAAGTAACGCCGCAGAGGGCATTCCTCAATCCTTTGTCCTCTGGTAGATATCAGATTACAGCTTCTGCTCTTTGTAGCTGACATGCAATGCCAATTTTAAAGACTTGGTCCACCATGATCATTGGAACCATAACACGAGATTTCTACAAGACAATGGTTACAATCTACTTTCTCATTTTCACACTTAATCTGGCATGCTATGTTATACAATGTACACAATTTTTTTTGTAGATCTCATTTCAGGTTAGCAAAATAGACATGGTTCTGTTTATTAGGCACATTAGCATCTTGTTTTCAATGTTGTTCACCAATTTCCTCATGAAAATAATTGAATAAGTTTAAGAAAACTTTCCCCCCCAACTGCTGTCCATCTTAAATTTTTTTGTTTGTTTGCGTGAAATGTGAATAAATGGGAATGACTTGGGACCAGCTAGGACTCAGTTGACCTCTTACGGTCAGGTTACATGTTAGAATTTTGCATAAACTATTTACACCTGTGCTTTAATAACGGCTATTAGGAAATATCTTTCCTTCTCCTGTCCTCCTATGTATCATTAACTTTAGGTATCAACACCCCCCTCCCAAAGCAGAGAGAATTACCTGAAAAGGAAACTGAAATTAAAAAGATAACACCCAAAGTAGATAAAAGTACCCTACATCCATCATACCATTTAATACAGCCTTTTGAAATCTAGTACTCTTTGAGAATGTTGATCTCCTTCTCCTATCTCTTCTAGCCAGCAGTGGAGGATAACACATCTGTAAGAGGTAGTAGGTGAGGAAACTGTACTTTTAACTATGGTGTTAGGTATGAAGAAGCTAATTGTCCCAAAAGATAAAGGCAAGTCAATTTTCAGTCTTTTCTTAGAGACAATATTCCTTCCCATTCATACCACCAAGTACCATGACTTCTGGTGCTTGGAAATTAAAATGCGGTTCTTTCTACTGATAAAAAATATTATTTGGATGTGTTCTTTCCATATATGCTGATCACATTTTCATGGCTCCTTTCATAGGACATTTACTTCACAAAATATGTATTAATCTAACAAAGAAACATTAACCTCAAAAGCCCAGAGGGATATTCTTTTGGGCTGTATCAAGGCAGAAATATAAACTCAAGGGACCAGTGCCCTGCTGTGGATATCACCTTGTGGATATAAACGAATGTCCCACTTTGAGGTTTTAATAGCAGAATTTTTCTTTTGTTTCTTATGAAGAGTCAGCAGTTTCTCAGATTTCCTGCAGACGAATCAGCATTATATTGCATGCTTTCCTTTTCTCTCTCTCTACCGCATAAGTTTATTGTGTTTATAATGACTCATCAAATACAGTTACAATTATTTATTTTTCTGAACCAAGTTCTCTTTAGAAACTTAGAAACGAGTGAGGAGGAATACAGCCTCACTTACTGGTTTTAGGGAGAGGCATATTGTGTAAGTGGTCACTGATCTAGGTTTTCAGACTGTCCTATTGAGCTGTGAGTCCTTGTCAGCACTTCAGTGATCATTTTATCTTAAAAAAGGGAAGAGATTAACATTTTAAATCAGTAGGTTGCTCACCTGGTGCCCTGATGGATAGTTTTCAGTGGCTATTATATTAATCCCCTCCAGCTATTCTAAGCAAACACCCTCAGCTTTGAGTGACAATGATTCTGCCCTTTTTTTGTCTGTAGCAATAGATAATATTGCAGAATAACTAAATATGTTTTATGTTATCCATCAATGCCTAGAATTTTACAATAAAATCAGAATCATAACGTAGATTATACTGCCTATATCCAAACATCAAGCATTTATCAACCAGCAGGTTGATGGATCACGGTGTAGTGTTCAAGATTAATAACTAATAATAAAAACTAATATTTTTAAAATATTGAAAAAATAGTATGTAGAACAGGGTAGTGGCAATAAGCTGAATCAGAAGATGCATCTCTGCATAAAGGCTGAACGACACTGGATAATCAATACAGTCATTCACAAGATAATACCTGGCAATCATGTTGTTGCAGTTCTTCAGGTTGATTATTTGTGAATCTGAACAAATGGGGTCTGTTTTGCACAATAGCTTTGAACTCCATTCTCTAAAATATATTAACTACACTGAACACAGAATGAAGTGAGCAGAGTTTTCACCATGTCCCTCAATTGCAGCTACCTCCATATTCCAAGTTGCCTCTTTATAGTACACTGTACTTAAAAAAGTGAGATAACCTTTCTTTATACCAAGTGAGAGGAGAGCTAGGTTGCATAAATACACAAATGACCATCTGGAGAATTATAATAAGTTCTTCTTCTTTGGAGGTCTTTGTGGTTCATGCATATGGATCATGATAGGATAGAAGACAGTCCTGCCAAAAGCTGCATCCATCTTGGTTCAAAGAGCTAGACTAGAGTGATCCCTGAAGGTCAGTCTTTGGGATCAAACAGTAGTTCAACATAAGCAAAGACGATATAAGTCTAATTAAAAAGTTACCAAAGACTTCACTGATGGGCAAATACCTGAGAATATTTGTTAGAACCGGATAGTGAACTAATACTAAAGAATTCGGGTATCTGTCTGTCTGTCTATCCATCCAACCATCCACACACACTATATATGTGTTTGTGTGTATTTGTGTATATATATTTGTGTATGTGTATGTATACACACATAGCATTTGCCAGATTATTTCAAGGAACATGAAGAAGCATTGGTAAAACAAACTCTTGAGAGAAGTACAACTTGGAAATGCCCTTTGGTCAAAAGAAAACATCTAAACATGCACTTACTTATTCTAATGAAAGAGAAGGTAAGGATCTTAGGGAGAAAAGATCATTGATCAGTTATACTTGTCTAAGAATCTGATAAGAAAAACTACCTTAGGTGAAAACTACTCAAGGAGCTCAAAAGGCTTTGACCTCATGGAAAGAACAACAGACTCGCCAAAGTGGAAAGAGAATGAAGCAAGAAGAAATTAGGAGTCTCTGAAATGGAAATGTGAGTGCATGTTTCAGAAAAAAGAGTTTGTGCGTTATTATGTCCTGATGGTTACCAATGCCATGATACATACTGAATATATTTAGTTGATTTAGTTGCTGGATGCATTCCTCCTTACCCCATCAGAGAAGGGAAACAAAATTAGTCTCTTGTGGCTTTCATGCTTTCAAGGTGCAATGCGAATATAATTCAGACTGTCTTGTGGAATCCTAGTAACAATATTGGAAGCAGCAAAAAAGCCCAAAGGACTATCCTGGACTTCTGCGATAGAAAGGCATTCCCGAGAGAGTTGCAACCTATAACCCCCTTGGGGGAAAAAAAAGCTGCTTGTGTAAGTAGTGAAGTCTACTCTTAGATTGTCCGTAGGTCTTTGGACCACAACAATTTCAAAGGCCTGAAGTACACTAAAAGCACCTAAAATCTCTACCTTTTGAAAGCAACATACTGCATCATTCCTTGATCAAAATCACTTTGCTAGCAATGTGCTCCACATCTGGTTTCAGAGGTGACATCAAATACTGAGGGAGTTTGATAGCGAAGTGCCTACACTAAAGCAGAAAACTCAACATCCACACCACTGGAATGAATATGATGTGGGAGATGAACCATACCTGTAGCATTCTTGTCTGGAGACAGATAAACAGGGTAACCCCACTTGCTATTACCATATGGTCTAAGATAACAAAGCATTCTCAGCTGAAACAGATTGCAAGTTAGCTTTCCAGGTCTGATAATTAATTCACCTTCATGGGAATGTGTGACACCTCAGTGTTAATCATTACATGCTCATTCTAGTGTAGCAAAGATCTTTACTTTGAGAAGTGGTGTGACGATCCCATTAACAATTTGCTTTACAAAAAATGGAACAATGGCATAAGGTTCAAATGTAGCAACTACCTGGTTAAACATTTACTACATACTTTAGATACCTTCACCAAAACTGCCCTTAAATTGATCACAGGAACAAGGAATCAAAACTTCAATGGTGCTTGTGGGCAGTCATCGTATGAAAATATGTTTTTGTCAAGCCTATAGAAGTAAACTTATGTTCCTAAATGAGAAAAGGTAAGGATTATAGTGAGAAAAATATCAGTATCTGAAGGTAAGCAGTGATACTCCTTGAGTTTAATTTAGAGACAAAGAAAGGCACTATTGAACATGGCTGCTTATGTAGCAAGAGCATTATTTCTCACAACAGCACCCAGCTGGGAGAAGTAAGAGGGGCTGCCTAAGGGATGAGGAGAAAATAAAAATAATAAAGCATTCCTGAGAGACAACAGAGATATCACACATATCCATCAACAGAGTCCAAGACATGAAAGAAATAGGAAAGGCTTGCAAATCTATAGCTAAGAAGAATCTTATGACCAACTGCGTACTCCTATATCTGATAATATGCATGGCAAAGACAGCACTGAGCAATGAATCAAATAATCAGTGAATGCTTCTAGATTTCAGCCAATTGTCATGAGCTCCTGTTGTTCCTTGAAGACAGTAGTCTATGATCCAGACATACCAGGTGCCTACAGTGACTGAATTAATGGCATGTTCTAGCAATGCTAACATGCACAACCCCTAAAAGCAATAGGAGGAGGAGGAAGAGGAAAAAAATAAACAACAAAACCCCAAAGGACACTACAGCCTGTGCACTTATGAAAAGGGAGTTCCTTTACACTAGCACTTGTGTATTTCCTTCTTTCTTCCCTATTCAAAGGGAGAGAGACTTCACAATTTGCTATTCTACAATTTCAGATAATAAGAAGTTACCCATATGTCTCTACTGCATGCTTTCCAATTTACTATCAATCCAACCTAGCCTGTGTCTGTAAGTTTCATCACTTGGGATTTTGCTTTTGTTTCTGTAAATTCTACCAGGAATATTTTGTTCACTGATTATCCCTGCCATCTCCCTCAAATTAAATAGAAGATAGGTTACCAAAAAAGAGAGCATTCACTAGAGAGCAACAAATAAAAACAAGGAAGCTGTAGAAAAGAAAATTTTGTAAAGAAATTGAACGTATACGAGTAGCAATGTTTATAATGCAAGTCAGGTCCAATTCATAGACTCAGTTTTTAAAAAAATACATAACATAACATGGAAAACAACAATGGTGTTTTTCTGAAAACTCTACTTGGTTAGATATTGCTAAGACAGATACAGCAACTGCTTGCTGTATTCCTGTTTAGACTTATCCCCTCTTCAACTGAAGTGCAAATAAAAGCTGACAGAATCTGAAATTCCCCACCTTTTTTTGGAGTCCTAAATTTTGAAAAAGAAACAAGAACATGCTTCTGCCTCCAAAATGTATCCAGCTTCTAACATATTTGAAGAAAGGAGGCAGTAATTGTGTATTATTCAAAGTGCACATCTATTCAAAAAGAGGAATAATCTCTCTGTGTATTTTACAGTAATGAATCTCAGGTTGGGAGCTTACCCCTGAGTTGGAAAGGCTTAAACAGGTTACAGAAATAGTAATTATTGCTCATGGGTAACTCCGGTGAGGTCAAATCTTTATAATGAAAAAAGTACAAGATCTATTAGAAGAACAAATAGCTAAATTTAGTTTAATTCAGAACACATTCTAGCCTATGAAGTATGGATGATCTCTCAAAGCTGAACTAAATAAAGCAGTGCTATTATTTCAAAGCCTGATAATCTCATATTAAAATATTAGTTTGGGACAAGCTATATTATTAGTGCTGCCTATCCCGCACCCAAAATGCTGCAGAACAGGCGCCCTGAAGAATAAACATTTAGGGTTTTCGTAGACTGAAGTATGAAATAAAAAAGCATTAAGTGAAATTAAAAATAAAAGATAAAAATCTTAGGAAAAAGTGCAAAAACTTTAATTTGCATTCCAATTGCAGATTAGGAGACTATTTAGGCATTTTGATGTAATTTTCCTGTGTCTGCATGCCAAGATAGTAATCTTCATATTAATTTTTTCATTTTATTCACAATGTTAAAATACAAACTCCAAAAAAGGGGAAAAATACAAACTCTAAAAAAAGGAAAAAATAGAAAAACAAAGCAAAACTAAACAAGACATTAAAAAGTGTATTAAAAACATATATATATAGATTGTCCCCCTTAGTTGAATATTGATAAATATAATTCAAGAATAATAGTTCCTTCCACCTCAAAACAGGCTGACAAATTATGAATGTCTATAAATCTGCTTACCAAATCCATTTGATCTGGAATTTAGGTAATAGATAAAACCAACAACAAAGTTAAACTTCAAAGCCCTGTGTTAACAATCTATTATTGTATTTAACACATAGAAAGCCCACAACAGCTTCTGATCTACTATAAACCACCACAATCATTATATATGGTCTGTCCAGAATCAATGATCCTTGACTGATTCTTCATGATGAAACTTTTCCTTAAAATTTTACCTGGGATCTTCTCCAACAATTGCATCTTATCCCCCAAGATCATAAATCTATGTTTTAAATATCTCTGCAGCATTTGTTGTTCAAAGAATCATACTACAAGTTGGAACACAGTTCTTGATAACTGTCTTGTGATTAGATATAGTATGTCCATTCCCCAATCGCCATCAATCTTCTTGAGAAAGTCCTGTCCATCACTCATCAATTCTGTTATCTCCAAGTCTTTAGAATTCTTGCCCCTTTCAGCCTTCTCAAACAAATCTGTGGTTTTCAAAACAGGCTCCTCCTCCTCCAAATCTGCCAGCAACAAATTGGATTTGGATCCATCTAGTTGCAAGTCTGGCTTAACTGCTGGAGCTTGTCTCTGTCATCTTTGGGTTGATTTAAAACTGTTGTTATTTTATCAAACTCTTTATCTAAGTTTAGAATTTGAACTTGTAGGTTAAAAAGCATTTTTACCAAAAGCTTCCCAAAAGGCTTTGTCATTAAGTCAATGCATTATTTACAGTTTTAATACAGTCCAAAACGTTCCTATAGCTGAGCTTTCACATCCAGACATAAACAATTCCTCTCAAGGACAGAAAAGTAGATATATCATAACAAAACAACCACAGAATGAATTGAACTAATATTTCCCACAGTGAAAAGTGAATAGAAAAATAAAGGCAGATTCCCATCAGAAATTAAAAGAAATAAGACCAATGCTTTTAAAAATTAACAGCATACAAAATCCTTGTAGTTAAAATCTGATGTATAAGTAAATCCAACCCAATCGCTTTTACTACCTAACAAAGTTGTCATCAACTTGTATATGGGGAAAGTTAAAAATAATTTGCAACTCTGAAATAAACCAATAAAAAATGCAAAGAAATCACATTAAAATCCAGAAAGAAGTTAAAATACATCAGTATTCAAGTAGTTGATTAACAGTTAAAGATAAGAATGAAAGTGAAAAAGGAAAATTCAAAGAGTGCAATTACTAAAAACCAAGGTGGACTTAAAAAGAACAAACAGCCGAAAGGAAAAGATGGAGACATGATCCTCTAGCTCAGGGTTTCCCAATCATGACAACTTTAAGCCGGGTGGACGTCAACTCCCAGAATTTACCAGCCTTCCATGCTGGCTGGGGAATTCTGAGAGTTGAAGTCCACCCGCCTTAAAGTTGTCAAGATTGGGAAACCCTGCTCTAGCCATTCCTGCTGAAAATTGCAACAATCGAGATTCTTCTTCCCAGGTATGCCCATGGTTATTTGAGGATGGTTTTGAGTCATTCCTAGTTGCTCCTGTTCGAATCTGGGGAGCGTACCACCAAGAACCAGCGCTGGCAGCAAAGTCAGCTATTTGTCGACAGGAGGAAACAAATCGCTCTGCCATGCCATTTTTGGAGGACCATTTTTACCAAGATGTGTCCACTGGGCATAAGAATGTAACAATTTTCCTCAGGTTTTCAAAAGAAAATCACAACAGTCATTTAATTATAAGGTGATTTAGGGATATAAATTAGACCTGAGAAATATGCATCTTGATACATTAGGTTCTTGATTAGTAACCACAAGTGAGACAGGTATGTTTGACAAAAAGGAAAGCAGTTTGCCAAGTAAAACCAGGAATGCGCGTATGGTCTTACTTCAGATTTCCTTTTCTTTACAGACCGGCAAAAGTTGTAAATGCGAGAATTGTTGCAAAGTTACTTTTTCATCACTGTTGTAACTACCTGTAGTACATTCATATTGCCAGGATGAATTGCACAATGTAAGCCAGCAGAACAAAGAGATATATGACACTCTCCCAACTCGCAAGGAAGGAAGGAAGGAAGGAAGGAAGGAAGGAAGGAAGGAAGGAAGGAAGGAAGGAAGGAAGGAAGGAAGGAAG
>JANHFO010002943.1:138202-150662 GCA_032468095.1 Pareas carinatus | reverse complement strand
AGAAGCGGGTTTCAGGCGTGAGAGGCAGAGCTCGCTCTCTCACGTCCTGTTGCTTCCAGGACCGGAAGTGATCTCTCACATTTCACAGTTCTTCATAACACCAAACCAAGCTCACTTAAAGCATTCTCCTCTCTTTGAGCCAGGTATAAGTTTCCAGTATAAGGTATACGTTCGCAGTCTCATTGCCAATGCCATTTGCCTCTGTTCCAGAACTGAATTCGCCAGAGTGTTGGTGTGTGCACACTTGCTCTCGCCCTTCACAACTTTATAATCGCCTTTTGTCAGATATTTGTCAGATTGCTTCAATCACAGATTTACTGCTTTTCTGAAAAATGCTGAAAATCAGTGTTTAGAAGCAGTCTAAACAGTAGCTCAGTGAGAAAGGAGTTGTATCAAAAGTGTCTGAAAATGAATTATCTCTCCTTTTCTGCTTTATCATAAAGGTATCCTCTGGTCAATTATTATTCAGGCCAATCCAAGTTCCTTGAGTCAGAGAGATGTGTAGAGCATTTACAGAGGAAAGATATAGTGGCATTAAAAAAAAATACAGAACTTATTGTTGCTCAAAGCTGTATGGCCCTGGAGTACAAGTCCCAGGGTCCCCATCATAAATGGCCAGTAGATCCTGAGCTGATAGAACTAGAAGTTATCTGACAGCACAACTGATAACATGATTAGTAAAATATATCAAACTGTGACTATGGTAAAATTGCCTGTTGGCTGCTTAAAATACTAGTTTAACGCCAGAACCAGCAAAGGATGACTTTAAGCTAACTCATGTGTAGGTTGAAGATAAGATGAAAGCAATGTCATGGCAGAGAAAAAAGATTGCTGGGTAATGTCCACACCATTTTTAGATGAATGTAGAAAATAATATTTTGTTGCAAAATCAATAAAAATCTATTTTGATATTTTTGATAGTTCTAAGGAAAAAAAGGCTTGTTTTGATTATTTTCCATTCCATGTGGAGTCACGTTACAGTTTAGGGAATCTTGTGCACATAGGATATAGTCTGTTTATTAATTATCGTTGTTTATTTAGTGCTATCCCAAAGTTTCAATTTGAATTGGAAATTTGAACTTATGGGAAGCACTTTATGTGCATTGAAGAAACCATGTAGCTTTGAATTGTTTTTTTAAAACTTTGATCTAATCAACTACCATTTCATCTTAAATAATTTTCTCAGATGGAAGATGCAGCAGAGTAGTGTTAAATGAATAAAGTAGCCATCTAAATTAATGTAACCAGATTTAATTATATTGTTTATAGTATACATAGAATGCCGTTCAGCAATCATTTATTTTATTGTAATTCTATTGACCTTCCCTAGTCTGAGTTTATTTAATTGATCCTTAGAAAACTGGAGTTTGCATGAAAAAGAGGAAGGTCTGCTAAAGAACATACTTGATTTCTAGTTTGTAGCCTGATCATTTGCATGAATATCCATGCTCTTGTGTTTTAAACTCGACAGAAATTGCTATTAAGATACTACATTATTTGAAACAGTGTAATTTTTGGGTTAAAGATTACACAGTGAACATAACAAAATTCATTCATTAATCTACCTGCCCATTCTTTTGCTCAATCCTTTTCTCTAAAACTGATTTGTTAAGGTGCTGTTTTCTTTCACTCTGGTGAATAGTGTTTCCTCTTAAACTTTAACCTTTGATCCTGTGTCACCCAACTATTGACATCTGGTCATTATTTCTTTTACTGCTTTCCACCCCATCCCCGTTGTCAGATGGACTGTTCTGTTGTCTAAAACACTTGATAGGTGGACAGGTTTATATAATACGAGGTGAGTTCCTGTGGAGGCTAATTAGATGTTGTCTTTTTCATGCAAAAGAAATCTGCCAGCTTCAAAGCTCTCTACCACTTTCTACCATGTTGGTTTCTGATGGCGTACAATAATTATTTCACTCTTATAATGGAGACAGAGCTGATCTCTGACTATGGATGGTGGTATTTCAAAGGTTTATAAGATAAACATGTGAATAAATGTCTGGACATTCAATTTCATTATTGCCTTTCTTTTTTTAAACAATCCAAATTTCTTTTTTTTAAAAAAAATCGAAATAAATCAAAGATGGAAAAATAGTTCTGTTTTGAAATAAAAACAAATATTGATGTACATACTCAATTCAATATTTATGACTATTTTCTCAAGCAAAGTGTTTCCACGCAACAGTAACAATGAAAGTTTTGAAAATCAATGCTATTTCACTGAATTCATATTCATGGTCTAGTAGCTCCAGTGCACACATGGAGCTTCAGACAGAGGGGGGTTGCTTCCTTTTCCTCTATGGGTAATGGAATGTATCCTCTGTGTGTCTAGGATTTTTTTTATTGTACTCTGAATATTTTAACTATTATATTTATTAAATCTATTTTATAATGCTTCCTATACAAAAACATTGCAAAGATTTTGTACTTGAATAGTATGGTATGACATACTATTCATTAAAATTAGTACAAAAGAATTGTGTACTAATTATTTATTGCACCACATATCTGCATGCAAAAATCATGCATGGCTTTATTCACATGAATGAATATAAACGTTTATGTGGATAATTTTATATTTTGGCATTTTAATTGTACAAAACCCAATAAAATACCTTGACGAGAAACCACATCCATGCAGAGATTTTTAAGCAAACATTTCATCATGAACACTGTGATGTTATCACTGCACTCCAGTCCCATTCTTTTACCTGTAATTTCTTTTTTCATGTCATTATATACTTATTTATATGATCTAAAAACTCTGATATGCTTTACAGTGCTGTGCCAATTATAGCTTGCTAAGTGTTAATGCTATATGTGTATGCTTGGTGCAAATGAGCAAGGGATAATAGTAGGATTATGAGGTATACCTCTAAGTCAATTTATTATGAGAGAATAGGTACAATTAAATAAAAGTCACCATGAAATATTTTACTGTTTTTGTTACATTATTAAGTTTAGTCAATTGTTCAAATCCAATATGGTATACACCATAATCTTAAAGATAATCTGATATATTTTGATAGGTGAAATGTTTTGTCCAATACACCTCATGTATCAAATTGTCTATTTTGTAGATACATTTGTTAAGCTGACATTGCTGAATTCCATGGGTCAAGAGATGTCCAAATGCAAGACATCCATCCGAAGAGGGCAACCAAATCCAGTCTACAAGGAGACCTTTATTTTTCAAGTGGCACTCTTTCAGCTTTCTGATGTTACACTCATATTATCTGTGTATAACAAACGCAGCATGAAGCGAAAGGAAATGATAGGCTGGATTTCTTTAGGTTTGAACAGTTCTGGTGAAGAGGAGCTGAATCACTGGACTGAGATGAAAGAATCAAAAGGACAACAAATATGTAGGTGGCACTCTTTATTAGAATCTTAATGTAGAATTGAAGCGCCACTGAATGTCGACATACAAAAAGACTGTTGTTTTCATACAGCTAAGAGACTCCTACAGAAATTACAAGTTTTTATATTTCAAATTAACATTCCTCTTTTAAAAAATGCACAAAATGCTGTGAAGAAATATAAACATTCACATTTTCATTTGATATTACTGAATTTTTTAAAGTGTCTTATACAGAAGACAGTAATTACAAGTTTATCATGAAACATTTAGGATTCTCTCACCTATTCTTATTTTGCTTAACATGCAACTTTTATATAAATCCTTCATTTGTATGAAATTCTGTGATTTTTTTTCTCTTTTATTAGTGCTATGCTTCATGTTGTAGATCATGGGCTCCCAACCCCCGGTCTGTGGACCGGCACTGGGCCACAGAATGCCAGCAACTGGTCCATGCAAACAAGTCAAGCCCCATTCGCAAGATGCAGGTAGCACGGAAAACCGCACTCCTACCAGTGCACAGAAAAACCTTTTTCTATGGAACTGGTCCCTGGTGCCCAAAGATTTTGGGGTTACTGTTGTAGATGATCTATCAAGAAGCAGATCTAGAGAGGAAAAGAAGAATTGTTAAATGGCAGAAGAAAGCTCAACAATAGGAGAGAAATATTGTACATTTGCAATAGTAGAAGTATTATTTTTTCCTTTCTTAATGATTTAACATTTCTGACAGTGTACGTCTGAAGAGTTGCTATGCAAGAGAAGCTAGATATTGACTACTTATGAGATTCTTTGTGGTGTCTGTTTTAAACATGTTTTTTTTCTGGAGAGCTGAAATTGTTTTTAAAGAAAATCATCAGTTATGGTATAAAGACACATAACTTTCACTCTTGATAAATAGGCTTTTGTATTATTTCAAAAGCTGAAAACTGGTTTGACCAGACTGTATGTCTCACCTTTTGAAAATTATTGGGATGGTGTCTTCAGTTTAACATATCTATGATGCAGGATTATTCATTGTGTGCCTTCTTTGGATCTTAATGAAATAGGACCCAGTGTAAGCACTGAGCACTTTTCAATTTTCTAATTCCTCATTTGCCAGCTTGAAAGCACAGGATCCAAAGATTTGCACAAGGGAGCTTTGGATATGTGACTTTGAAAAGCAGAATTCTTTTCTTTGAAACTGTGCTTCCACGTAGATGTTTCTAATGGTTCTAATCAAAAGATTTTGCGTGACTGTTCCATCTTTCCTTAATAAAATTTCTATGCTCAAAAAAGAAGAGAAACTGAGGAAAAAAAACATGGAGGTTGACATGTAGAATACAATAATATCTAATTTCCCCATGAACGCAGTAATGTAAAGCAGTGTGATATGGTAGGAGCTCTGTTCTTCAAAGGAAAAAGGTAAAACAATTCAATGGGCAGCCAGAAGTTTCTGGACATAAGTAAAGTAGCCCCTTTACCCATTATAAGAGGTTTGGAGAACCTGATGACATCTTGCAGGCAGTTTCTGTCATGGATCTCTCAGTGAGAGATGCTTTTGTTTAAGTAAGAAAAGGAAGGATATCATAGATACTTTTTAATTAAGGCAATTTGGTCTTTGTATGAATTATGGTTATTGGCAGTTCAGAATCTAAGAAATGCATAAATATTTTTAAAACAAAATTTTGGATAGTCAATTAAGTCAAAATTTGATAATTATAGTATCTGGGAAAAACACAGCCTGGGTCATTTTAGATAATGAATTAATCCCAGCAGTTAATTCTATTCTTTTGCTCTCACACATGCTTGAAAAGGGCAGTTTCATGAATTACAAGAGTTGACATATCCAATAAAGTATTATGAGCTTGTTTATTCAAGAATTCTTGCAATAAATGGTTTTACCTCTTTCTTTTCATCAATTGCAAGACTTCAGTTGTAGTGAAGGTTAAGACACTGCTTGCCATGAATATAGTGTTGAGATCATAAAAAGAAAGTATACTTAAATAGACACCTAGAATGGCTATATTGATTGTACAGTAAATAAAGCCAGAACTGATTAATTCTATTCAAGTGCCAACTTTGGCTCTAGAAAAACTGGGAGGGGCGGAAGAAGAATCAATGCATTTCCTTTGATACTTAAAGTAAACTGATTAAATACATGTTTAGTACTCTTACCCATAATAATATTGAATGCTGCTGTGTTTGAGATCAAAAAATTTGCAGAATTGCATGAATCGATTCAGGTCCATTACATGAAGGATGTGCAATGTTCCCAGTTTCAAAAATTTTAGCAACCTCCTTAAAATTTCTCAGCCATAGTCTTAAAATTTTTATTGAGTGCCTTTCATGTTTACACCACTTAAATTTGTAACTATAATGTGATGCTGAATTGATTGATTTTAAAGATTTATCAAAACTTTTTTCCTGTGTTGCATGAAATGTATAGCACAAGAAATGTAATTTTGTTAACAAATACTGTTCAGGATATTTTGCAAACCTAAATATGAACAATAGTACAATTTATTGTATTATTTCTAGTTCTAGCTCTTGTTAATTTGCCTTTATACAAGCACTGTTTTGTATTTTTAAAATCCCTACTTAGTTGCATTTCAGTTAAAATCTAAACATTTAGACTTTATTTATAGATTTTAGCTTCAATTCCAACCTTGCTTACCATAAAATATGTAGTAGCTTCCTTCTGAAATGCATGTTTAAGACTTGCAACATCACAGTGCCTTGAAGAATGGATAAAGTATTTTTACAGAAGAAAGAAATGATGAAAAACTGTGATTATGATCCAGGAAATTCCTGATTCTGAAAGTTTCGTAGTCTGAGTTGTTCCTCTATATTTTTCTTTTTAAAATATAGTCTATTATTGACACAACTAATGAACTATTTTGTTGGAAAGCAAGATAGATGTGGAGTGATTAAAAATATATATTTGTTTTTCTGCCACTGTCATGTCAATACTTTTGTCTTAACTTTGAACTGGTATACACTTTGCTTGGAAATTACAATGTACACATAAATAATGTTTGATGGCCTTGTAAACATAATAAACCTTTGATTTGACATAAAGCATTGGATGGGTATGGGGAATGAAAAATCTGTTACTTTCTATAGGATCATGCTATAAAACAGCTTAAAGTTTACTTCAAGTTATTTTTAAACATTGAACAGACAGTGAGTTCAAAACTACAAAAATGACAAAATCAAAGCAGTAGACATTGTACATATGTGACATTTTTATTTCTTTTTATTACCAATGTTTATTTGTTATGGATTTACTACAAATTCCTCTTTTACTGTTAAAGACTTCTTCTAGTAAAAAAGTTTTTAGTAGTATCATTTTCAAATGAATGGGTCGTGAGATGACCTATTGATAAAGCACACACTTTATATGTTTGATGTCTAGAAATATTTTCTTTACATATAACTTTTTTTGATACAGGTAAGCCATTTTGACTTATGTGTATTACCTTCCCTGCATATGTTTACTTCCAACTCTCAGAGTTGTGCAGCACAATCATTTAGCTGAGTCTTCAGCTCTCAGAATTGTGCAGCATGATTATTTAGTTGGTCATGCATGTACTTTGGAAATACCTTGTCTATTACTCTGGAGGAGTCAATCTTGATTTAAACACACATCACTTCAACTAGTCCTAATAGGCAATTGTGTGCTTCCTGGTAAAACAGTCTGTAAAGCACTTTACTCACAAACAGGTATTACTTAGTATGAGATTGAACTTTTTGATGCCACTTTCAGAGAAATTAGTCATTGGGTTAAATGCATAAGAGAAGAATACATGATTTATATTTATATGTGATTTCCAGGATCAGAATCAGGGGTTGTACCAACTCACAAATTTGGTGAATTTGATTAAAGCTACATTGTTTAGTTGCCACCATAAAGTTGCTCCTTTGAATTTGGTCTCCTTTGAATTTGGTCTCACAGACTCTCACATAGGGATACCCCATGCTAACATTTAGTTCACATAAGTATTTGAAGTACCTACATATTCTGGTTTATCTTTGTCCATTTTGATATATTTCATATTATTGGATACAGCTTCCATCTCATTTTATTATTGGGTATGCTAACTAGAGATGCTGGGAATTGAAATAGTATACATGTGGTTGTGGTAGCACCCAGTTGGTGGAGGTTAAATTGCTTTGTCCAATTGATAAAAATATTAATTACATGGCAGGAGAAGCAGCAAATAAATGATCAGGGACATACTCTTAAAAATAACAGATGCCTTCTTTGATATAATTCAACAGCTTCCAAAAGTAGATTTCTTGACTGCTTCATAGAATTTCTATATTTGTGGTATGGCAGAAAAGCTAGTCAAGGGGAAGTAGCGTTGTGGCCATATCTACAATGAATCAGACCATTTTATAATTTAAAGGGATCTTTTAGAATATCATTGAAGACTCCTGTGTAATACTCATTAACTTCAGCTTTTGATTCCCTGAGCAAGAAGTCTTTGTGCCACCCAGATCTAGAAATAAAATAGTTGATTTCTAGTTCCATTTTTTTAAAAACAATTGTCATGAAATTAAGGTTATATATGAAAAATGGGGTAAACCACTTCAATTTCACAAAAAAAGCTATCTTCTAGCAAAAGAAAAAGTTTGGATTCATAACATTGAAACTGGGTTGTGTTGATGCTGATGATGGATTTGAGGTTGCTTCATATGAGATTAAAGGTAGAAGTGGAAGTGGTTTGCCTCACAGAGGACTCCCATTTCAACTTCTGTCGTCAAAACACAAAGGTTAAAAAAGACACACACACATACACAACCCAATAATGTCAGCATCTTGCTGCTAGCTGAAAGACTGGAATGCCAAGTTATGGCATCCAACATCTTAAATGTGATCTATCCTTCTAGTTTAAAGTGAGTTTTGCCAATTTGCTTCTTAGGAAGACCCTTTGTTTACTAGCAAAGGGAAGTTTTATATGCAAAAGAGTCCAGATTCAAATCTTGGTATTCCAGTTAAAAGGATCACAGATAGCATGGAAGTCAGGAAATGTTCTCTGACTAATCTTAGACATGAAATACTCATCTGGGTAGGCCAACACTGGTTCAACATCAACCTCACTTTCTCCAATTCATTAAGGAATGTATTTATTGACATTTTATAGCCTACCCAATTCAAAAACTGTTTAAAAACAACAGTTTTTAAATAGTAGTGATAAATCATCTGTTAAAAAAAGTTTTCCCCAAGATGGACTCCAGTAAAACATAGCTAGGGTTAAAATCTGGTGAATTAAAATTGTCTTTAAAGATCTTTGCAAAACCATGAAAGAGGGAGACTTACAAATGGGTGGGATTAAGGAGTTCCAAAGTGTGAGAGGTCACTATGGAGAAAGTCTTTTACCTTTCCCATGACCCCTTCACTTGAAAGGTCTTCCTGAGATGTTGTCACTGGATGGGCAAGTTCAATTCTGGCAATTTGCCATTGCTCTTGATTCCCTTTAACAAAGGCAATATACACAGTGTTACCTGGAAACGTAATAAATTATTGTACACTAGTATGGTACATTACTCTCTTATGTTTATTTTTGTGATTGTTTCATAAAAATGAAAAAGTGAAACTAAAATTAACAGATTACTTATGAGATACAGTGCTATTATTTATTACACAAAGAAGTGTTCTAATGAAACTCTCCCATCTTCATAATAATTTAAGAAATAATTATTATTATATCCATTCAAATGAAGGATGTTTCATTCAACGGTTGATTGTAAAAAAAGTTTTAGGAGAGACAAATCATAGATTTTGTCCAGAGAAAGCTATACTCAGAATCTGGCAAAAACTATTTATGATTAAGAAATTTAAGTACTGTATTCATGCTGAGACAACCCCTCTGGGACACTTGTGTGTTTATAGTCCCATTTTTTATTCTGTAGTATTCTTTTTATTTCTATGCTACAATAGGGATATACATTATGACAAAATGTGGTTAAGTGGTATCGAGAACCTCTCTACACTTGTTCTTAAAATGCTGAAGCTGTTTTTTCTTAGCTGAGCACATTCATTTCTGGTTCAGCTGAAACTCCGATGGAAGACTGAAAATATATTTTGCAGCATTAATACTGAAGTTGTGAGATGGGCCGTTCATGAATTAGCAGCGGGGCGCTGCACAGATCTTGTATGAACTTGGGTTGCCAAAATCTGTGAAGGAACAACTTCTCATGAGTTTCTCAGGCACTCTGATATTCATGCAGACCAGGTTTTTATAGGTAGCAAAAATGAAATTAATATCCAAGCCCTGTTTGAAAAGGAGTCAGAAGCCAGCATCATAAAACTGAAAGGAAATTCTAAAGCAAGATAGTATCCTAAACCTAAAGTCCAAGATCACAATACTGTTCAAAGAGTCAAGAAGTCAGGAATCCAGAAGTCAAATCATAAGAATGGATTAAGGTAAGGCACTGTTTTCAACACCAACTATGCATTGACTTTAGGCATATAACACAGTCCATTTATTAAGAGATAATAAGTAGCTATTAGGTAAAAATTAGGGTCATATTATCAAGTTCATTGCAGTACCTACCAATTTAGTCATTCAGGGAGCAGGAGCAAGTGAGCAATCCTATTTGGATAGTGTTACACAGATGTGCTCTCAGGTTCAGCTTATGGCTACTCACTCACACACTCAGTTCCAAATCAACTGAACACTGAGGCACAAACAGTTCTTTAAAAATACAGAGATCCAGTGAATTTAAAATAACAAACTTTTACTGATTATTTTTGCTCTCTCTCTCACACACACACACACATCCACTTACCCAGCGTCCACTCCTAGTCTGTCAAGCCCTAGCTAGGGGGATGGAATCTACAAAGTCTGGGATTCACTCCAAAAGGGACCTGGGCAGGTTTTAGGACCTCTTCTTATTCCTCAGAGTTGAAAGGGAGGGGCTTTCATTCAACCCCCAACTCCTTTGTTGGGGAAGCCTGGGGAGGGGCTTGCCAGTGCTTGTGCTCCTTTGTCTTTAACGACTTCCTGGTTTTTATCCACCCTGCTTAAGTGGCCTTGGCCATGCTAGGTATGGTGATGGGTACTTCTAGGTCTTTGGCCTAGTCTCACAATAGCACAGCCACTTTATATATAAAGCCATGCTTGTCCTCTAGGAAAGACAGCTACATAATTCTTTTTAAATATACATGGATTCTGTAAATTTTAGAAATATTTTTCTCTTAAGATAGGTCGTCTGCTTCAAACTGCTGAACAGAATTGCATAGGAGACAATACAGCTTTCTATTTGTCTCTTCATGTAGACATAAGGCCAGTCTCCTGGTAAGAATGAATTCTGGTCATGCTTCTTTGAGAAGGTTAAAAAAAAGACTGAAACTCAGCCAGAGGCATGGCTTCTTTGGCTAAATCCTATGAATCTATGACGTAAAGCCAAACCTTTTCTCCCCGAGACAACCTTTCTCCTATCTCCCTTGAATTCAGCTGTGTGCGTGTGAGCATGTACATACACATGTACCTTTGCATGCTAAGGATGATAAAGGCATATCCAAAAGGACTAATCCACTAAATGTGTACTAGCATGCCTGCTCACACATTTTTGGCACATCGTCTCCTGCAAAATAAGAAGAACCAAGTCCTTCAGTTTATCAACTGTCTGTGTGTGGTCACTTGGAGGCAAATCTTACTGGCCACAGGAAAGAATCTATTGACTCGCTTGGGGGGTTGTGGTCAAGACAAAGAGCTTTGCAAGCATAAAACCTAGTAATAGGTAGTCTTTTCTTTCATGTAAACCCTTTCCTTTTTAATTATATATAATCTATTTCTGCCAATTTTCTCAGAACAGACATTTTAAATGTTCATTCACATTTTAGTGAAATAAGATCCACAGTGTCAATGCTACAATGCAAAAAAGTTGTTTTACGAACCAAAGTCAAGAATAAAACTATATAGAAGCACAAACATACATAAGGACACGAGAGCTTGTAAAATTATCTTGAAGGGAGACCAGTAAGTATAAACTGATGATTACTCAATTAATTCTGTTAGCAAGAGAGAGAGAAAATATTAGCTATTTACCAGAGGCTGTAAATTGACAGTAATGTTGGTAGAACAACAGAAACTTATCTCCATAATGATAAAATCTCCTTATCTCCACAATGATAAAATTATCTGAGTGTGGCAGCATAAGATCTTAATAGATATAAGGAGCAGCAAGAGGGGAAAGCCTTGTTTCAGATTAAACGTCTCCCATAAAAGTCAATCTTATCAATGAAATTAAAGTAGATCATAACTTTTAAAGAAGTCATACATTACACTTTTCGTACATAAAAGACGGTATCCAAAGTGTACATGTCTTTGACATAGCATTTAAAGCCTTCAAAGTGTGTACCGTAAACCAAGGTTTTTCAACCCCAGGTCCCTGGACTGGCACCTGGACGCAACATGCTGGCAACCGGGCGGTGCAAACAAGCCAAGCCCCATTCCCAAGATGCAGGCAGCATGCAAACACACGCTCCCTCAGGTCCATGGGAAAACTTTTTTCCATGATACCGGTCCCTGGTGCCCGAAAGGTTGGGGGCCCCCGCCTTAAAGTAATCTCACTTGCTGAAAAAATGCCTCTAAATAAACAAAGCTGGTCTATGAAAGGTTTCTGGTAATCAGTTCCATTACTTTGACTGAGTGATTGATTATGTTCAATCAAATCAGGGTTGATTCTTAGTGTCAATATAGAATACCTGCTCCAAACAGGTTTCCCAATCGTATACCTATTGTTAATGGAACTGAGTCATCCCCTTGCTGTTGGTCATCTTCTTCCCTTTCCTTCCATTTTTTTCTAACATCACAGAGTTTTGAAGGGAGCTTTGCATAACTCGTCAAAAATTCAATAATCTAAGCCTGGTCTCTTATGCCTGGAAAGAACTATGGATTAATTTCTATTATGATACATATAGTATGCTTGTTTCCTTTGTTACCCGTGGAATTTCAGAAGTCTTCTCCAATATCACATTTCAAAAATGTCAATACTTTTTTGTATTCTGCATCTTATTTATTTATTTATTTATTTATTATTTACATTTTTATACCGCCCTTCTCCCCAAAGGGACCCAGGGTGGTGTACAGCCACATAAAAACAATAAAG
>JANHFO010002943.1:111313-128516 GCA_032468095.1 Pareas carinatus | reverse complement strand
CGTGTGTGTGTAGAGCTGCCGATCGGCCAGTAGCTTCCCTGGGGCTTTCTAAGAATGGCTGGCAGCGTCTGCAAAACGTGGGTACGATTTCTACAGACGTGTTTGGATGACTGTGATCATTAATATGTCCGTCTTTTACACCCCTGGGTATGATATTGCACATACGCGCGCGCGCACACACACATTTAATTCTTTTTATATTTTATAAAGATGACATGGCTAGCAAATGGGATATAGGCAAATGGAATAATTCAGTTAGAGTTTTGCCATTGACTTTTAGGTACTATAAATGTAGTCTCTCTCTCTCTCTCTCTCTCTCTCTCTCTCTCTCTCTGCGGAAACACAAATAAAAAGCATGATTAATAGATTGTATATAAAAACGCAAATACTGTGTAATAAGGCAAATTTCTGAAGCTGAGAAGAAAAAATTGTAATGTTTAGAATGAGCTGGTTTTGCTTATTTGCTGCCAGTATAGTTGTGGTAGTCTAAGAGAGCCATTCTAAGTATAGTAAATAAATCAGTAACAGTAGAAAGACAATATGGAATAGTACTGGTACATTTGCTAATTATAGTCTGTTTTAACTATGTTCTGCTAATTATGCCCCCTGTCACCTTTTCATCCTAGCCAATTTGGGGAGGTATTTATCTGTAATATTTTACTGCAGTGTCTTAGCATTTGAAGATACATGATTCCCATTTTCCTTGCTTGCCATGATGACTCAATCATTAAAAATGTACAACTTAATCTAAAAATGGCATCTTAAGTAAGGCCCCTAAGGTAGAGGGCAGGAATTTAAAAGAAGAAAACATTAAAAAGCTGTTATAGTAGCTTACTCCGTTGATTTTAATTGAAATTAAGAGGTGAAGTAGCTGATGTAGATTTCTGCAAAGAATGGATTTGGTCTTGAAAGCCTGTTGCCAGTATTTGTGATTCACTTCCTTGGAATCCTTCATTTGGTATTTATTTCTTTTAGCAGGAATCTTGTAAAAGTGTAATAATAGCTCTTAAACTTCATGGAAAGTAGCACATGATACAGCAAAGACAACTTGCCGTTTTTCAGAATGCTTAACTTTGGTTTTGTTTGCATTATTCAGTGGACAGAAGATAAGGCAGCAATATAATTAACTCATAAACCATCTAATTTATTGTGTCAGTGACATTTGTACACTGCTTCATTGGGATACAAATTCAGTTGGAAAGGCAATTTTAATTGGTACTTATTTTAAAGAGAGTAATTAAAGAATCAAAAGAACCAACCTGTGATTTTAGAAATCTTGGTTAAGAAGAGAAGTTTATCAACCCACTCAGGACTCCCTTGATCTGTTTTTTCTTTAAAATTAATATTATCAACATGCCATTTTGAATTTCATATTATATAATAACTTTCTACATGGAACTCAATTCTTCTATAGATCTATAGGATATGTTGTATTAAGATTCTTTCCCACAGTATATCATTCATGTGATAAATGTGGCCTTTAAAAGTAATCATTCACATAAATCCTTTCATGGAAAAATATTTCATAGAGATTATTTATCTATGTAATCTTTCCAAGGATGAATTCATACAGAAGACAAATGTAATGGAATAAATCTAAGAAACCTGCTAATAGATGCATCCCAAAGGACTGCTATTCTATTCAAAAATTTATATGAAATTGCTTTTAAGATAACTGGAATATTATGTTAGAAATAACATTTATATATTCAAAATATCAGTTATCTGTATCAGTGTTATCAGCAATCTGATAGTAAAGCATAGTACTTGGAACAGAATAGTTTAGAATCTTTAGCATTTTATTATTCTCAAAGTAGTCGCAGATTCTTGGTTTTTGCATCATATGGACGTTTTCCTAGAACTATGGGTATACAATTCAAATTCCTAGATGCGTGAACAATACAGAACTTATGAATTTTCATGAACTTTCAAACTGTATATCTAATATAAAGTTTGAAAGGAGATATACAGGTAGTTTTCATTTAGCAACTGATTTATTCAGCGACTGTTGCTGGTGATGAAAAAGTAACTTTATGCCCAGTCCTTGCATTTATGTCCTTGGCAAGTCTGTACAGCAAAAGAAAGCTGAAGTAAAATAGTAAAATCATGAGGTTTTATTTAGTGAACACCTGTTAGGCACAAGCAACCAGAACCTCTCATAAATAATCTCAAAGCAGAAGCTTTATTGTTATTCACCTACTGTATGCTACAAGAATCTTGCCAGACTGATTGCATTCCCTGGGGAACAGTCAGATAAGTCAGATTTACCACCAACTTATCAGGTACATAGGAGCTGAGGGCAGAGTGGTACAAGGAAGCAACAACCAATGTTAATAGCCAGCTATCATCACCCTGATTAACAACTGAACAGCTACACTCAATCAGACACCATATAAATACAAAGAATTTGTAGAATAGCCCAGTGCACATATTCTGGAAAGAGAGAGATAAGTTTCCTGATGATGTGCTCTAGCATGAGTCTGAAAGCTTGGAAAAATAAGCCTTTGGTTCCAGTGTCTGACTCAGATTGGATCCTGCAACATTATCCTGGGATTTGTACATTTACCTTCATTTGCAGTCAGATAAGGCTTCGGGGATTCTGGGGAAGGTTGGATCTCTGCTGCTCTCTGTAGTGCAAGGACTTTAAGCTTGATCTCCTGTTAACACCTTGCTCCTGACTAGCTGGAGATTCTACCACATCACTGCTGGTTCCAGTTGTTAAATGAGGATTAGTACCTGTGCTTGTTTCATTTCTTTCACCAGGAGTCATTTTTCAGGGGGAAATCTATGACCTGTGGTCAAATTGGAATTGATAAGTGAATCAATACTTTGTACCTTCAGTGACTCTGTCCTGATATAAAAACACCACAGACTCATTCATTGTCACTAATGCAGTTATATCTTTTTCTGATGGCATATTCCAAAAAAATCTGTGTAAAAATGATGTCAGTTAATTGCCACTTAATTAACCCCAACATTTTAAAAAGAAAGTGCCGGAAATCAAATTATTTGAAGCAACTGTTTGTAGAAATTTCAGAAGAACAGTAAGGAAAACTAAGGCTATACATTGAAAAAAAGTGTAAAATGCAAAGGTTTTTTTAAAAAACAAATTATTTGGAGCTTGGGGTTTTGTTTTTTGATTTGGATAATTGGAGCCCTTAAGAAAGAACTTAAAATATTTTCAGACCACATAGACATTTTATTTTGGTTTTCTATTCATCACTGCTCTAAGCAAAAATAAAAAGTAAGAACTTTTAAAAAAATGTCTTAGACTTTGGACAATATCACAATGTAATGTAATTCCAATATTTTTGGGAAAAAAGCAGTATAATTTTATAAAAAGAATTTTTGTCAACAATGCTTTTTAATAATTTTTATGAGTCTAAAACATTGATATACTGAAAATTTTATTATGCATTCCAAAAATAGAAGTTTTAAGTTTGTAGAAATCTCTCTCTTCCCTCCTCCCTTCAACTACAGTTTCCACATTCTTAGTCAACCTGGTCAAAGGCAAAAGATGCTAGCACCTGTAGGTTGGTAAAATTTGGAGACTGTTTTATATTTCTAATTGTGCATTAAATCATTTCCAATCCAACAAACTTGTGGATATTTCTCTGAAAAAACAATGGTCAGAAACTACCAAGGCTACTGGGCTTGTTTAAAAGATGAGTTTAGGATCTCAGTACTAGAATGTGATTCTGTACAAGAATATTGAAACCTGATTTAACCCTTGTGCTGTTTTAGGAAAATAATACACATGTAACATTATTATTATCTTAATTTCCAGTGCAACACTTAACAGAAATAAGCTAAGTAATAATTATGTTGCCAGTGAGCACTTACATGAGAAAACTGTGGACCGATGTAACCTACTTATCATATATATTAAAATTTCCGTTTTATCTCATTTTTAATTTTATCGTTGTCTTCAGCTCATACTACAAGGCTCTTCCTTTAAACTTGAGATATGTTATTTGTGGCCACATGGAACTTCCCAGATCCGTTGGTCTCTCCAAAATTGCTGCTGAATTGGAATTGCATGCATAAGCACATGGACGTCATAGGTTATATAGTTTAGCCTATGGAACAGAGTTCATAGTTGTGTATATCAAATCCTTTTGATTTGAAGAAGACATGCTGTGCAGTTCATCTATGGACACACTTGTGACTCTGCTGTCCCAGTCTGGAAGCACAGAATCTAGTGTTGCATAGATTGAAAGATCGCTGTTGTAGTAATTGTGGGTGTTATTCTGTGATGCTGCTCATAGTTTTCTACCAGTTTTTGATGTTGCCTGTCTTCAAAGCTCATGGTGACTTTATAGCAAAGGACTCACCAGTGGGTTTTGTCAACAGCTACAGCTTCTAGTTCCTGTGGCTGGATGTAACACTGGCATAGAATTTTTTCATGGTGTCTTGTAATGCTTGTGTTACTGACCTCAAGATCTTTCCTCAGACTTTATAGAGCAACTGGCAAGGTATACAGTAGTGATCCATTCTTATGATGTGTCCTACCCTTCTCATCTGGGCTCTGATAATCAGGGGCCCAATCCAGATGTAATCTTTGTGATCCAAAACCTCCAGATTGGAGATCCACACTTGTCAATAAATGTCGAGGATGGAGTGGGAGTATACATGTGAAATTTCTTCAGCAGTTTGAATCAAGTATTCAAATCCTTAGAGGAAAGAAGGAATAATCACAGTTCTGTAGATTTTCAGCTTTGTGAAGATATGGATGTTGTGTTGATTGAGTACTCTAGTATGAATCTGCCTCAGTGCCTGACTGATCCTGCTGATTTTGGAGTCAATTTCTTTAACAAATATCTATCATCACTGAAGATGATGCTTCTCAAGTAGTTGAAGCTTTTTGTATTTGTTAGCTGAATGTCATTGACATTGATTTTGGGTTCTGGGGGCTTGATTTTGACACCAGCTGCTTAAGTACTTCAGTCTTGTTCAGGCTGAAGTAGTAGAATCTGAGAATTTGTTCAGCATCAACTGAACATCATTGACTTGGTGTACCAGGAGCACACAGCAAAGAGGGTTTCTTGAATGACTGTATGGAGACACTTTGTGTGTTCAAGTGACAAAAGTGAAAGACAGAACTGTCCATTCTGTACTTGATGTACACTCCTTCAGACCCTGAATAGCATGGAACAACATGCAAGCAAAGAATAGATTGAATAGGACTGGGGCTAGCACACAATCTTGTTTTACCGCACTGGAAATGGCAAATGCAGCTGATGTATCACTATTGTAAAGAACCTGTCCTGTTCTGTCATGGAGTAGCTGAATCAATTTTATGAATTTCCTCGAACATCTATAATATCTTAGGATGATCCAGAGAGCCTCCCTGTTTTCAGTTATTTATTTATTTATATTTATTTATTTTTATTTATTCATTAATATATATTTCTTTAATATATATATATATAATATTTATTGGACACAGGTGTACAGTAGTAGTAATTGATATCTGAAAACATCTTTCTTGGATCATAGCAACTAGCAGGTGGCAGATTATTAGATAAATTCAGAAAGTAGTCAATGTTTCATATTCTAATTTCTATTAGAGTATTTTACAGAATTTTAACAGTTTTCCTCTAATCTTGAATGTAAAAATAACTATACTTTTTAGATCCCTACTACTTTATCTATTCTTTATCTGGTGCCATCCGGGTATACTGGATTGTGCTTTTCATAATTACATATAAAACAAACTTTTCCAAACCCCCAGTTAGTATGGTCAGTGTATACATGAATACATTGTCAGAACCTGGATAGAGCAGCATGGTGGCCTAGTGATGAAGACGCTTGCCTCCCATGCTGAGGGGTTGAGATTTCAATCCTAGGTAGTAGCAGATGTTTCTCTCCTGGAACACAAAGAAAAAATATCGACTATGAATTCCACATGGCATCAGGAATGGCACCCACCAATTAGATGCTCAGCTTCATCCAATTCCCCAACTCCCAGAATTAAGGGATTACAAGGCTGTAAAAAGGGAGTATTGCCAGAGAAAATGGGTGAGAAAATTGCTTTTCTGCTTCTATATTCATTCATCTGTCCGTCCGTCCGTCCGTCCAGCCAGTCAGCCAGCCAGCCAGCCAGCCAGCCAGCCAGCCAGCCAATATGTTTGACTGTTTCTTCCTAAGCTTCTTCCTCTGACCATTAAGCCCTTGTTGGCTCCCCCCTCCTCTTGTCTAATTGTTGATCAGCAGATTGACAGAAGGCAGGCAGGCAGGCAGGCAAGCAGGCAGGCAAGGAAGGAAGGAAGGAAGGAAGGAAGGAAGGAAGGAAGGAAGGAAGGAAGGAAGGAAGGAAGGAAGGAAGGAAGGAAAGGAAGGAAGGACGATTGTGAATACAATAAAAATCATGAATTTGATGGTAGACATAAAAGACATTATAAAATACTGCAAGTCTACCAATTATTTATTTAAAACATTTATATAATCATCTATCTTATACCAAATTCTGAGTGACTCCTAATCTTTGACAACAGTTTTCTCCTTCAATTAGCCATTCAGTCTCTAGCAGATTTTTTTAAAATAGCAAAATATTCCATATTGAAAGTATATGAATCCAGGGAAAAATTCAGTAAAACCAAGGTTCCCTTAATTCATATGGACTATGAATAACAATGCAGTTTATCTCATCTAAATTATATAGTGATAGGCATGGTGATAATTCTGTTTTTGCTCAATTGTTGAAGGAGTAGCAGTTTTGTTTCATATGTAATCTTATGAGAAAATAAATTTATTATTTAAGTAAATCAATCAAACTACGTGGTGAAAAGAATTCAAGGTTCCACAAGCAAACTAGTATGCGACATATAAACCTTCACTGAAATCTTCTGTGTATTTGACAGACATAGTGAGGTACTGTGTTACTATAAACTAGTGAATCCCCTCAATAATTTGATTGATTGAATGAATGAATAAATGTGTTTGCCTTGTTGTGTAAAGTGTTCTGCAGTGACTACCTTCATGCTGTATCTGTCCTTAGAAGGATAGTCCTGCCCTGCCCTTTTAAATGCCAAGCTCTAATGACTTCTAGATGAATGTATGTATGATTAGGTATACTTGCCATTTGTTGGAAACATTAGAATTTCTCTGTGTTTGATTTCATTAATCTTAAGCAGAAAAGATGAAACAGACAAAGATCCTGGAGAAAATGAAAAACCAGATAAAAAAAAGGAAAGAAAATGCTAGTGGTGTTTATATATCCATAACACATCACTTTCAAATGATGAAACATATATACTCTTGATTTGTATGCAATGACTTCCTCCCCAACTAATTATTATTAATTAATATTTAATTAATCAGACATTGGATATATCTCTCCTTTAGATTAATAAGGTTCTGCTTTGTATTAGCCTTTTTAAAACTCTGCATTAGATGAAATGGGTATCGGCTTATACAAATTGATGTTATATTTGTTTATTTTTATCATATATGTATAGCTGCCCATCTCTCATGAAAGTGACTCTGGGCAGTGCACATGATTTAATTAAAAACCCAATAAATATATAAAACAGTGAATTAAAAATAAGTATAAAAACATTGGAGAATTATATTTTAGTCACTAAATTTAAAATCAGATAATACTATTAAACAATTATAAATGCACACTTCTTGGTCCAAAGATTCAAATTTAGTACATTTTTTCATAAGTACAGATAAAGAAGAATGACTGCATACAACTAAGAAACCAAAGAGTTTCAGAATTCTGTGGCTATAGAATGTAGGGTAACTAATGAGGCCCTATCAATACCCCACATTGCTTCTATCTCCACTCCACTTTTTGGCCTGTAGGGATTTCAGGAGATTTGCAGCATTGTATTTTAAAGTATTTTAAATTTAACTTCTGTTTTAGTGGCTTTCTAGAAGTGCATAAATACCATTTTTCCTTGACATTGTGAATGGCATCATTACAGTTCTCTCATTAGCATCATAATGACTCTAAAGGAATAGTAAGTGAAAATTGAATACTTGTGAAAATAGAACAGTTGGGAAAAAATGGGAAAGTACTGCAAAATAATCTGTCACCCAACAGAACTGTACACATGCAATGGAATTTTAACCTTCAGGCTGTTTGGTTGCCTCAGGGTGTTCTCTTAATGTATTCACTTGGCTGGTAACATGGAAAACCTGTGATAGTCTAAGGATTATAAGATGAATTCAATACAAATTTCATTTGGGATTCCATACCACTGAAGTCCAAACAAAAATGAGCAGTTATCAGCAGAGTTATAGTACAACTTGAAAACTTGCAAACATGCAAAAAATATTTCAGAATACCAATTGAAGAAGTGGGAAAGATCCTTTGCCCAATAGTCCATAGAATATGAAAGTGAATGATGGGGAGGGAAAATAATAATAAAATGATAGGCCCGTAGAAGTGGATATAGGTAGACAGGAATAGATATGTAAAGAAAAACAAAAAAGGTATCAAACTGAACTTTGTAGCACTTTGTAGTTGAAAATTATTTAAGATAGCTCATACACTTTGGTGACCTTAGCAAAGTAGGAATCTTTGTATAGTATAGTTACACTACTGAAGAACTGTTATATCTATGTTAATACCACTGGGTAATAGCACTGGGTGAAATCATCTGTTGCTATGGATTTAAGTATCTTCAATATGCTGATGATAACTCAACTCTATATTTCCACTCATTTCTACTCCTGGTCACCCAAGTGATACTATTGCTGTCCTTTCATGGTGCCTGAAGGCTGTGGGAATGCATGCAGGCAACAAGCTTTGACTGAACCTTAGCAAGATCAAATGGCTTTAGGTGCAAGGAGCCTCAAGATCCAGCACCTTGACATCTTTAACGTTGGATGGATTGGCACTACCCTGAATGCATCCAGTCTGCAACTTGCGGGATTCTTCTGTACTTGTGACTCTTGCTTGAAGACTTGATGGAAGTTATCACTACGAAGCCTTTGCTCAATTTCAGGTTGTGCGTCAGCTGAGGCTTCCCCTGGATCAGGAGTCCCTGGATTTAGTTGTTGAAGCCCTAGTTATCTCATGGTTGGACTATTGGAACATACTCTACATAGGGCTACCCTTGAAGAGTGTTTGGGAGCTACAGCTAGAGCAGAGTGCAGCAGCATGGGCAATTCATGGGGCTCCAATGGCAGCTCATGTAACACCACTGCTCCATGAGCTGCATTGGCTTCTGGTTTGCTTCTGGGTGCAATTAAAAGTGTTGGCAATCACCTTTAAATTCCTTCATGGCATGGGTCTAGGCTACTTAATGGATTGTCTCATGTCATTGGGATTGGCCCACCCCACCAATGCTGGCAGGGGAGGCATGCTGCGAGCCCCATTGGCTAGGGCATTCCCAGCTGGCAGGGTCCAGGAGAAAAGTCTTCTCTACCATCACTCCTGCTCTTTGGAACATCTTGCCCCCCAGAGTGAGGTTGACTCAACCCTCCTGACCTTCCACAAGAACTTAAAGAACTAGAAGTGCCAGTTGGCTTGGAGCTCCAAAGGGTTTCACTTTGGGAATGGTTGATAGATTAATAACAGATCTTACCTCTTCCTTTGTTTATCCTACTCCGTCCCCCCATCTTTTAGCTAGGGCTGTGTATTGTATTTTTGTAGTATTTTATTTATATTGTTTTATATTTTTAGTATTGTAACTTGTTGAGAGTTACCCTATGGAAAGATGTGTGACTAAAATGCAATAAACAAACAAACAAATACATGCATCCATGCATAAACATGAAGTCAGGCTAGACAAATGTCATCTATTGAAGTGCTTCTTTAGAAAAGGGATTCTGCTGCCCTATATTTTGCTCTTATTTGCCAGGGCAATGATCCATAAGAGTCAGTCATCAGTACAAATCAAATGTATTTGTGGACAATAAGGAAATTAGACAAAATTTATTTTAAATGATTCTTGGCATCACTCTTTATGCTTTCTATTAATTTTATGTTGACTCTTATTTCAAATATTTTATACTGTTATTTCAACCAGTTTCATTTTATATTATATTCTTTTAATCATTTAATACAAATCACTTTAAGGAAGCTTTGCTTGGATAAGAAGTCACAAATATTTTGAATAAATATAGTCTATACATTTAACAATAGCAGTTCTATGATGAAAATAATGTATAGTGTCATTCAGGTATTGTTGGTACTATATGTCACTAGTATGGATGAATTTTATTTTGCAAGTTTTTGGCTTGGTAATCCTATAATCATTAGTGTGGAAATCTAGAAATGTGCAGTTATTGTGGAAAATTAGTCTAAGTTCTCAAAGAGAAGATTTATTTTCTGTATACAAGAAGATACAGAGGGAAATAATAGAAATACTCGATTATTCAATCAAGTGCACTAAAGATAGTAACCCTCTCACAATATATTAGACACAACATTTATAAGAGATTTGGGGTATAGATTCAGGTTTGCTGGATTAACAATTTCCTACAATTGAGTTAATTTTGCTCACAGCCATTATGTCATGATGATGTGAAAAAGATGGGACATTGTGTAAACGACACAATTATTTAATTTGAATCATTTAATTTGAATTCATTCTGCTAGCTTCCTTTGACATGTAGAATATGCACTGAAGTAAAAGTGGAATACATATTTCATCCCTAGCCCAGCACAAATATTGCCAAACCTTAATCATACATATTTGGCAATTCAGAGAAATAGACACACATTAGCCAGTGAATTAGGCTGAGGTCTTCCTATGCACAGGAGTAAGTGCAGCCTCTTTTGATTGTTGACTAAAATGTTAAGGTGTTCTGTAGGCATTTAAATACTATCCAGAGGAAATCTGGAATGCCCTCATTTGTAATGGTCATTTTTAGTCTCATGAGAACAATGGTTGCTTTCTTAGAAGAGGGTTAGAGCATTTCCTCATTTCCTCAAGGGACAGATGGAGCTCCAGGTTGTTAAAGTCTACAAAGAACTCACCCTGCTATCTTAAATGAATTGAAGTTACCAGAACCAGGCAAATTATATTGTAGTTTGTTAAAGGAGCTTGCAGAATTTATTTCAGAAGAAATGAATGTTATCTTCAAGAAACTATTATAAGAGTAAATATAATTCCAATATTTAAAAGGGATGATGTCTGACAAAAATTACAGAGTTATTTATTTTATGTCTGTCCTGGAATAAATTGTGAAGCAACATTTCTGGGAATTCTTGGGAAACAGTGATACTATCACTAGGGGCCAGCATAGGTTTGTCAAGATCAAGTCCTATCAGTTATATATTTTTTATTATGACAGAGTGACTAGTTTACTAAACTAAGAGTGATGTAGATATAGTGTGTCCTGATTTTAGTGCAGTATTTGACAAGTTCAGTTATGATAATATCCCTGTGGATAAAATGGATAAATGTGGAATAAAAGAATCTTGGTCAAATATATTTGCAATTTGTTGAACAACCACACCCAAGGGGTGCTGTTACTTCACTGCTCTGGAAGAAACTTGTCAGGATGGGTCCCTGGGATTCCATTATCATATGAATGATATTTAACTACTTTATATTTAAAAATAAAGGGAGAAATGTTGTAATCTAATATGCCGATGACACCAAACAGAGAGATTGGCTACTAACTCAGTATACAAAATCACAATTTAAAATGAGTTCAGTAGGCAAGATTTCAGAAGTGGTTTGCCATTACCTGCTTCCTAGAGCTGAGAGAGAATGACTGGCCAAAGGTCATTCAGCTGATTTCATGTCTAAAGTGGGACTAGAACTCACAGATGTCCTGGTTTCTAGCCTGATGCCTTTAAACCCTGCATCAAACTGGCTCTCTGAACAAAGAGGATGCAGCGGTTAAAAGGCCCCAAACAATTTTGGGTTGAATTAACACAAGTAATCTAGATACAAGTAATATTTTTGTTGCAATTAAGTTGATTAGACTATATTTCGGAGTACTGTGCCCAGTTTTTGAAATCACACCTTAACAGATGTAGACAAGCTAGAATATATTAAAAGAAAACCTGTCAGGATGAAAAAAGATTGAAAGGCAAGCTTTATGAGGAAAAGTTAAAAGGTACGTCCATGTTTAATTTGCCAAAGTTCTTACTAGGAAGAAATATGGCAGTGGACTAGAGACATCCAAATGGCTGTCCTATTTAAGAGAGGGCAGATCCATTTTGTGTTGAAACTGAAGATTGAACTAAATGATCTGTACAATCCCTGTCAATTCATCCATTCTTTGAATCCACTTTTCTTATTTTCTCAGACAGATTATAACTCTTAACACAACATCAGTTTTTGATTATTTATTTATATGTAGCACCCCTACAGTCTTACTTTGTAGAAAACTTGCCTTTTGGCAGTCATCAAATCTCTTCAAAACATTCAAGACGGAAAACAGAATTATTCTTGTTTCTTGAAGAGCAGGGAATAGAGCCGAGGACACATCTGGCTTGTGTGCCAAGGAGGATATGCATTACTGTAGAAAGCACATTGTAATGTGGGTTGTCTCTCCTCAGAAATTCTGCTTCTTCCTTTCCTTCTGTTGCAATGGGATTGGATAGATGGCTTACAGCCTGGGCTCCAGCCCCCGAATCCCTGCTCCTGTTTAATATTCTGCTTGCTCCACTGATGTTGTGCTTGGCTCCTGTGGGATTGCAACTCACCACTTGAAACCAGAGCCAATTTTCTGTCTTAATCTCAGTGTTTTGACTGGAGGCAGATCCAGATCAACCCAATCGGAGCTGGTGGAAATAACTACCTAAGAGTCTCGCTCTGTTTCGCTCGGGGAGGGAAAGAGGAGGAAAGAGAGAGAGAGAGAGAGAGAGAGAGAGAGAGAGAGACGGGGGCAAAGTAAGGCAGGCCAACCAACCAGCCACACGTAAGAGACAAGCATACAATGCCGTCTCTGCGATCGCTGTGTCTGTAGAGGATAAAGTGATTCCTCTGCAGTTGGGTATATCACTCAGATTGGTTTGTTTGGTCTCTCTCTCTCTCTCTCCCCCTCCGCCCCCCCCTTTCTCGAAAATCTGAATTAAGAACCGTGAGCGGCAGCCAAGGGCTTCGGGGCAGACGGTTAGTAAAAGGGTTGCCTTCCTTGGGGAAGGGCTGCGATCCTGAACCACTTGGCTGGAAGCAAGACGAGACCGCTTTACTTCCACACGAATCGCGGCGGAGCGGGCGATTGAGTTCTCGGGATCGTTCTCCGCATTTAAGCCATAGGTGAAATACAAGGTGCTGAAGGGACAATCGGAAGCGCCGGAGAGACGTTTTGAGCCGCCTGCGCGAACTGGCCGAGGCAGTCGCCGTCGAGAGGGTGAGAGAGGGCAGCGGGTGCAGAAGGCAAGCGAGAGCGGGAGGCGCCGCTCCCTCGGGGCTGTAGGAGAAGGCCAAGGGCTCGGCGGAGATACCAAATGCCAGGTTGACTGCAGAGCGCGGGCGCGCAATGGCCGCTGCCGGATAAGGGTACGCCAGGGCAGGGCGAGCCTCGCGGGCGCGGGGCAGGGGAGGTAGGAAAGGCGGCGGCTGCCCGACCTGACCGGCAACGCTCTCTTTGTCTCCGCTTGCAGATCGGAGGCGCCGCGATGACTCTGGTGTTGCCCCTGAGCAGCTTCTGCGAGCCCATTGTCTCTTCCGAAGGAGCCGGCGAGTTCCAGCCGCTGTGGGAAGCGCGCTGTTGCAGTAAGAGCAGCCCCGCCTCGGATGCCGCCGCCGCCGGCAGCAGCAGCAGCACCAGCACCGCCCAGGGGCAGGCGCAACAGCAGTCGCCGCCGCAGGGCAGCGACGGCCGGACACCGGTTGGGCAGCCTCCGCCCTCAGGTAACGCCACAGGCCAGCTCGCCCGCCTCCCCGGGCTCTCCGGGAGCGCCATGCAGCGAGTCTGGAATTATTCCCCCTGTTTTGCGCCCAACGGTCCCGCGAAGCAGTTGGTGTTCAATGACTGACTGGCCAGAAATCCACCTGGAAGCTTCCATGATGGAGGGAACGTGGGGACCAGTCCGAGTCCAGCATCTTATGCACTCCAGCATACCGGCTCGGTGGCCGTTGCTGGCTTCTGCTTTCATTTCTTTCCACAAACGATTTGTGAGGCAGATTAGATTCGGGATTTTTAGCTCCGGATTATTTCCTGAGATTTAGGAAAGGCCTGAACCGGTCCAAAATCTTTCTTGTTCAGGATCGTGTTTATAAAGGGGGTGAACAAGTCAGCTTTCCACAAAGCTCATCAGGAGGGCAAGGGGCAAGAAGCTTTCAGTTTGGCTGCTGCTTTCCCCCAGTTTCTGGTACTCAGAGGACAGCTTTGTCCAAACATGGGCATTTCGTGCAGAGTAAGTAGCATAAGCGGCCACCGATGTGAAAGGCAGGGGTGGGGTAGGGTGCTGATGAACCAAAAAGAGATGTGTTAGGATAAACTGCTCTATAGAGAATTACCGTAAGGTTATTGCTTTTCACACACAAGCTTTTGCTTAAAGTGATCCTATGGCTGCTGTGTGAGCACCTAACATTGGAGGGTGATCTCTGTTCTTGTGGCTGCTTTGTTTTCCATGTTTCAGAAGCTAAAGGGGGCCAATCTGTGTGTTTGTGAATGTGGTGCAGCAATGATTGTGACTTGTGATGGTGGATTAAGATTTAGTGCAGGCAAAGGTCTCCTTTGCTAGTTCTCCTGGATTCTTTCTCTAACATCCTCATTGTCTTACTCTATGCAAGGATAATAGTTTATTTATTTTTAAAAAGCACTTTTAATAAGTTTGTCAAAAGTCCTTAATCATTAGATTTTTCTGAGCTCCAGTGAGAAAAATATGAATAGGGACTAACTCTTAAGCAAACTCAATTTCTAGTCAGATGCTTGGTAGTTGTTTTTAAAAATGAGAGGCATTTTCCAACTTATTGTCCATTTACCTATGTGAATGGTACAGATGAGTTTTGGAATGTACATAACATACCTATATTTAAAGAGAGAGTGGAAAAAAGCAGTGGAATTTTAAGATTAGACCTTAAAAATTGAAGATGATATGATAAAATTGGGCATGGACATGTTTCACAGCTCTTGTGGAGCTTCTTGTACGAGAGCAAAAGGTGGACATTTTTCTTCCAAAATCAAACCAAAACCACAGATACCAAACAGATGTATAGCACATCTTTATTATTATTTTTTTATTTTGAACTATTTTAGGTTTTTTATGGCAGTACATTTAGTGGCAAAAGCTCCCACTATAAGCTGAAATATGGACTGTTTGGATAAGACTGCTAAATCAAACCCATTTGAGAATAATATCTCTATACTTAAATATATATTACACTCTTCCACCCCACTGAGTTCCTACAGTAAACCTTTACTGTAGGCTTATCCCTTTAGGATAAATCTTGGGATCTTTAGGGAAGAGGCTTTGACTTCCTTCCAGAGTCAATTTTGAACTGATCTCAGTGTGATGGTTTAGGTGACTGTTTCTTCCTTCTACTGCTTTATGTTTGTGAGAAGAAAAATGAAATAGTTTATAGAGCAAGCCATAGCTTTGTGTTAGCTCAGAACTTACTGAATTAAAATCTCCTTTAACCAAAGTTATCCAAACCAAACTGGAGCCAAGTGGTTTCACATCCATGTGAATGAACTAATCTAAATTTAAATTTAAACAAATAATATTTGCTCAAGTTTGGACATAACATGGGTTGCTGTTAAGTACAGTAAAAGCAGAACCTTTCATAGTTCTTTACAATAAGGAGAAAAGCAGACAAAGCTGAGGCTCATCATGATTTATTCCTGATCACTTGACTATGGTTCAGATGTAGAAGAGCCTTTTTCTATAAAAGGCCATTGACCCGTGAGGAAAGTCACTGGGAGAGGCTGCTTTAAGTGATGATGAATGAAGTGAGAGCTGCTGGTATATGAACCCTGTGCCAAAAATAGAGCTTTCTGCCTTGCAAGTTTATATAGTTCTCTTGCTTTCTGTTTCTGCACATTAAATTAGACCACAGAGTGCATGCAGTTGCCTAGCAGATTTCCCATTCTGAGTTTAAGTAAGCATCTTAATTGGGCTGGAGGCCGCACTGGTTCTTCCTTACCTTTAATTTCAAAAATATATATGAGCAAACTACAGGTGTTTTATGATTCTGCACATGCTTAAAAATGCCTTATGTTACATTTGGCTTTAGCTTTCACACTAGAAACATGATTTTAAATATATGTCACAAAAGGAAATAAGGAATAAATAGGAAATAAATAGGAAATAAGGCAAAAATTAAAAATCCATATTCATAAAAGTATAAACAAACTGGATACTGATCTATGAAGCATGTTGCTGATGGTTTAAATGCTTTAATATTTTCTGTATAGTATTACATTTTTAGTTGCCAAAACGATATTTTAGACATTAATTATACATGACTTATTCCAACTGTGATACTTAATATCAAAAACAATAATGGGGCTAAGCCCTGCACTACCCTCTTTGAAAATGAAGTTTGTGCCCACTTCATCACGTATAGCTTTTATTTCAAGTTTAAAATAGCACAGGGGAAAAAAATACAACGATTCCCAAACACATGCCCATATTAAATGCTAGCTAGCAATAATTAATATTTTAATCTCTGTGGTACCACACTGTTTGATTGGAATATCATGACCCAGACTAAATTATAGTATTCATCGGTCTCTAAAGAGTTCAAAGTAATTACATTTTGGTTACCTGTTCCAAATCACTTCTTTTATATTGAATTTAAAGAACATTTCAAATTGGTTTAAAGAGAATTATGCATATTTGATACATAAATTACAAATAAGATTTGTCTTCCCATAAGGACATTGTTCCTTCCTGTCAGAAGGGGTCATACAAATATTTCTTCTGCAATAAGAGAGCGGTTGTGAAAAGAAATAAAAAGTTGGAAAAATAAAAAATGCACGCACTTAAGACAGTAACAGCAGCGTCTTTCATTTGTCTACTCACATTTCAGGGGAAATTATTTATCAGAAGCGTGGCCAGTGAAAAATAAAGTTCTACAGGAAGTATCTCATTTAAAATGCAGTCATGTGGTTTTTGGGGTAGGGGGAACATAAAAATACTGTGCATTCCCTTTATGATACAAGGAAAGGCTGCTTGTGGAGATGGAAGTTGACTGCTGAAGTTTTTGTGAAAAATCTGTTACTAACATGCCCAATAAGGGAGGATCTAGACCAGGGTTTCCCAATCTTGACAACTTTAAGGCGGGTGGACTTCAACTCCCAGAATTCCCCAGCCAGCCATGCTGGCTGGGGA
>JANHFO010002943.1:98106-111213 GCA_032468095.1 Pareas carinatus | reverse complement strand
ACCTCCAGGACCGCATTCTGCCAGCTAATACCTCTCACCGACCGGTTCGTTCCCACAGAGAGGGCCTCCTCAGGGTGGGCTGCCTTAAGCGCAGTGGGTTTTATGAAGCGGCAGTTCCCCTTCCATAGAGGAACTCTAGGACTTCTGAACTCTATGCCTTTTTGCTTCCATCAAATTGGTTTATCTCAGCATTCATCCTTATTAACATTTTTGACATCATCTCTCAAGAACCTATAAGCATATGATAAAATATATAATGGTCAAAAAGTGATGTGAAAAGTTTTATTTTCAAGAATATCTGTCATAATTTCACTAAATAGATTTCTTGTTAAATCTATCTTGAAGATTATAAGTTGTTACTGTTTAATAGCAATGTATTAAGCTTTATTAGATTTTTTTAAGGTGACATCAGTGCTAATCCTAAAAAAGTGTTCAGTGATGAAAGCTGCAGGACACATAGGATAAAACTTCCTTAAATTCAAGTATGTAAAGAATGTTTAAACTGTTGTGACAACTATGCTTAATTAAACAGATTTCTTTCTTAGAAATCTTTGGAAAACCTTCCATTGCTTCAGTATATTTTTCATATCCAAAGTAATAAAGACAAACTGGAATTTTTTTTCTTTTGTATCCTTTGCACGGATAATGTTTCCTGCTTTGGGTAATCAAATATCATCAAGAAAACAACGAAGCTCAGATACCACCAAGGAGCCTTCATTTCAACTTTGAGCAACAAGCATTCTCCTTTTTTAATCTTTTGTATCTGTCAGTCACAGTTTACACCATATGTAATCTGTTTCCCACAGCACTCCACCAGAGAGGACATCCAAACCCTATAGCACCATCTAAGATCACATATTTTAAAAGAAAGTATGTGGAAGAAGAAGATTTTCATCCACCACTCAGTAACTGTACACCCAAAGTAAGTTTCAAAAAGCTATTACTTCTGAGTTTCTGATTTGAAGTTGTATAACTTCTATTTGCTTGAGTGCAATGCATTTCAGTTTCCATAAATAGTAATATGTTCTTGTAAAAAAAAGTATGTCTGCTTTTTCTAAACTTGTAATCTGTTAGTATGAACTGGTTTATTTATTTATTTTCTTTATTGCTATCAATTCTGTTTTAGTGAAGAAAATTTGGTCAGGGCAATTCCTTTGTACAAACTCAGAAATGTTAGTTCCTTGGCATCATGAGAATGTAATTTTTTCCTCTCTTGTTCTTAATTGACCATTGAATAAATGGTCTATGGTTTGTCAAGTATAGAATCTTTCTCACTCAAAATATTGAACCCACCTCCCATTGCATGTACATTTATTTGTTATATTCACATGCTGCCCATCTCACCTAGAAGTAACTCTTAGCAGTGTACAATCAATAAAAGCAACAAGATAAAATATTAAAGTAATAAATATTAACACTAAAATTGACTTAAATGTTAACAAAGATGGCAAGCAGGATGCAGGCAGGTGGAGGTAGGCATCAGAGATAAATCAGATGACCAATAAATCTGACTATATTCCTTACATTATAGAAAGTCAGAACCTGGAACAGTTCTGGGATATCATGGACAAAAAAAACCCTCACTATACAGATGTATGCTCCTACCTTATTCTTCTTGTCTCAGAAATGGCTAAACAAACCAAGGATGCTTTTTCCACGATATGTTTACTATGACATGTGGGCCAGAGCTGGAAGCCATGAGTTGCTCTTGGATCCCATTCTAGGTTTGTTTGGAAGTCTCAAATTAGAGTTTATAGTTGACACATCTGTTCTTCCCAATGTTAGTTTACCATACTTGCTTTCACGTGACATATAAATGCAGTCAGTATCTTTGGCTAGTTCTGATTATTTTCAAGCTAGGGAAACAAGAATTCGGTATTCTGAGTGAATACTGAATACTGAATTCTTGTTTCCCTAGCTTGAAAATAATCAGAGCTAGTCAAATTATAATTTGATATATATGTAAAATTTGAAGCAAGCATTCTAATTCTAGACATCTAGTAATAATTTGAAGAAATGGCAATTTACTGTCTTTTAGTAACAAAATAAAACCTAACTTCTAGGCCAATTCATTGAGCCTTTGCAAAATAATATCCATCAGACTATTTTCTGTCTCTCATTTTAAAATAGAGACAATATTATCTTTATGTAATTATTAGAATGACAGGAGAGCTTAATTATGAGCATAGTTTTAAAAAAACTAAAAAAACCTTGTGCTAGAGTGATGAGTAGCCTCAGGGAATAAAGTTCCAACTTCAAGTGGCACAAAATCCTTTTCTTCCAGAGCAAGATTCTACTTTTAAACAAATATAGCCTCAACTTCACAGAATAGGTAAACAGAATCATGTGAACCATATTGCAGAGGCGGGACGGGTGGAAATTGTATTATTACATTATTTGTACTAGTAGTTGTATAGTCCAGCCTGCAAAGAGCTTAAAAATTTGTGCTGGTAAAATAAAAAAATGAGAAAAAATATATAGCTAGGGCTCAGATCACAAATGACAATCTTGATGTATTATAGCAGTAGGCTGTGCAGTTTTGGTTTGATGTAGGAATAGCAATAGCGCTTAGACCTATATACCGCTTAACGGTGCTTTACAGTACTCTCTAAGCAGTTTACAGAATCAGCAATTGCCCCCAACAAACAGTCCTCCTTTTACCAACCTTGGAAGGATGAAAGGCTGAGTCAACATTGAGCCAGTCAGGATTGAATTCTGGCCGTCAGCAGAATTAGCCTGCAATTAGCCTGTCATGCTGCATCCTAACCACTGTGCTACCATGACTCATGTAGTTAGCCACATTGAGACTTGAGCTGGATGCACATTGTTTTTAAAGTAAACAAGTGTTGTATAAAAGTTTTTGCTGAATGGCAACTAAGAGTGTTCTGCTCTGGCCCTGTGCTCATATAAACCAGGGGTGTCCGACTTTGGGAACCTTAAGACTTGTGGGCTTCCAATTCTCAGAATTCCACAGCCAGCATGTCATATTGCTTGAGGAAGTTCCATAGCTTCCCAGAAGGCTGTTTGAGGGATGCAGTGGAAAAAAGTGATAGAAACGCCTTCTGGGGTTTCTTCTAGTCATCTATTCAGCTTCCATATTAATAATAATGACGATGGCAATGATAACAGCAATAATAACAATAGTGGAGTTCTTTTATATACTTAACTCTGTGTGGTGGAAGGGGGTGTATGTGATTAAAATAAACTGCAGTGACAGTAAAATTTGTTTCCATTCACCTGGCTTTCTTTATTGGGATAGGTAGTAAAATTACTATCATTGTGTTAATTGTATCTAGATGCTAATTTAAAACAAAAGCAAAGAGGAAGCTTTATTTTATGGCTTTGCTTAGGAATCAGTGATACAGAGCATGTTTCTGGATGCACTGTCTGAAGACTTTAATATTTAAAAGAGAACTAACACACACACACACACACACACACACACACACACATATTGCTTCCCCAGATCAGCACTCTAGTACAACAATATTTTACTGCATAGCTCTACAGATCTTCACCTGTTCTGTTCTCCATTATCTCTTTCTTCTCATAAGCATCTCACTATGAAATTGGATACCGGTTTAACAATCCTTGGGACTGATTTTTCAGCCTGTAATAATACAGATAAGGAGAACATTGCAAGGTTGCTGTGCTGCCTGGACATCTGGAAATTCAAAATTCATTCGCCAAGGAATGTTAGAATTCATGATTCATTTAGACCATGACTTTTTTTTGTTAAATAAGGTTGTTAAAAGTGATGGGGATTTTTTGTATAATACAAAAGATTCTTATGGGAACCAGTTCATAGTTTTACAGCAAACATGAAACAACCTACCAGATATTCATCGGTGTGTAACTATGAGCAATAGTAATTGCAATTGAATAAGAGGCTTTGAAGTGAAATATTAATTGTTTTTAAAATTACTTTACCTGATGCTGAAACTTTGCAATGATGTTTTTTATATAGAAACATGTGGATTAGTGTATGAGCATGTATGTGTTTATAGTTAATCCATAATCCTTATAATCTGCTGTTTTTGTTACTTTTCTAAAAAAATTATAGTAGGTAATTAATATCAGAATGAGCATCAAACCTACTAATAGTTTATTTATTAAATTTCTATATTGCCGTATCTGACATGACATTTTACAACATAAACTTAAACAACTATACATTTAAACCCACCATCAAGACATAGGACAAAGTATAACTAAACAATCAAGGCTCTGTTATAGTCAGTAAAATAATATCAAACTTCAACTGTCCTGTGTAATGGTTCCATCTTGAAAGTCTTATGGGAGGACATCAGGTTTGGTGCCAGCCAGACCTCCAGGAAAAAGCTGCTCTCCCTAAAATTATTATTCTTTTTCACACATTGTTCTATTTAGTGGCACATTTCTGTTAAAAGACTTCTTCAAAGATGCATTGATAATGAATTAGTAAGCATTCAGGCACTGTAGTTTCTTTCAGTCACTAGCTAAATACAGTTTCCTTGATTTAGGAAGTCTTACTTTGGTGATAAGGTTGAATATACTCAACATTAACCCTCATAGGTCCTGAGGAGGTTTGTGAGAGTTGAATAATGAACAGTAAACAACAATGGAACCACTTAACCATAAAAATACAATAATTTATTAAAATTGCATGCTGCCTCTTTAATAGGGCAGCTCTGACTCTGGACAGCTCACAATTATCAAAGAAATTAGAATAAAATGAATAAAGGATAAAGATAAAAGATTATCTAACTCTCCTGTGCCAAAGAGACTCAGCTGCCCAAATGCTATATGATGTATGTATGGATAAAATATCAGCCGCATGATTCAATTAATTAACACTGCATTCATTTTTTATTATTATTTCCTCTCTCTTGTTCATTTTAGACAATCTCTGTATTTGAGGAACGGGCACATATTCTTTACATGTCTTTGGAAAAACTGAAATACATTGATGACCCTGAAGTCTACCTAAGGAGATCTGTTCTCATAAATAATTTAATGAAAAGAATTCATGGAGAGATTATCATGCAAAACAATTGGTGTTTTCCCACTTGCTCTTTTGGAGGTACTTCAAGTCAGGAGTGGTTCATGTCTCATGACTGCCCTTATAGGAAGCGTCTTCGAATGGCACGGGAGGACTGTGAAAAGATCCACACATGCTGCTTTTATCAAGAATGTGGCAGCCATTATTTAAGTTTACCATTATCTACTAATTCTGCAGTGGGGAATTCCACCGCTTCTGTGTCTTTGCCAAGTTGTTCCCAACAAGTGGAATATGGTATCAACAGTTCCCCTGTTTACAGTAGTGACGAACATATACATGCCAATGAAATTTTCATTACAAATGCTGGGCCACACGTTAATCAGGACAAGTCGATATTCAGTAATGAGAAAGGAGGCCATGATATGGATCGAGAACATGCTTCAGACTGGGAATCTATGAAAAGTGATCATGTCATAGAATGTAAAAATAAATATTACAATTATTTTGAGATGGGTCACGATGACAAGAGCAACATGAATGAATCTTGGAAGAAGTGTTTACGAAAAAGGGAGTGTTTACCAGGTAGCAAAATTTGTTGCAGTAAAGGAAATAAAATATGAGCCATCTTCTGAATAATTTCAGATTAGAAGCAAGCACAGTGTTGACACTATCAGAAAAAAAATCAATTTGGATCAATTTTCTTATGCTTTTATAGAACTGGTACACTTGTGTCATAAGCTTCATGGACACATCCAGTGACTGTGGAGCAGGTTTCATCAAAGCGTATGTATGGTCTGCATTATGAGCTATTTATAAATATACGGGATGCTTATAAAGGGCACAGTTGCTTTGTATACTTCCATTGCTAGAAGAACCAATAAACCAGATGGAGAAAACACAATCTCTTTCATGTACCCCTCTGGGAACCTAACATGAATTAAGAGGAATCTTCTTAATGCTTATCAATTAATTATACATTTGATAAGCAAATTGATACCAGCGAAAGGAAGAATACATTTTGCCCATCAAAATGGCTATGAGAAAGAATGCATAGAAATGAAATGGAATAGGCCCACTTTATGGTCCAGAAGTGACATTATTCTAATGTATTTAAGTCTGGTTTTATCGATAAGGTACAATGACATCTTTTTATGGAGACTTAATTTGAAATGCCACATACGGTTCCAGTACATGCACAGTTTTCAGCTAAGCTGCAAGAATGAACAAGCCTTATAGTGGTTTATTGCTATAATGGCAGAGTTTTTTTGGTGCCTTACTTTTAATCTTAATTTTTCCAGGGTGAAAATTAAGTTTAAGAAAACAGCTACAGCAGGGATGTAACCTAAACAGGAAGAAATAATAACAGGGTGGATCAAATATTATTAGAATTCTGTCTCCTTTGAAATACAAAGCTTGATTTCCTATTCAACTGCCGCTATTCATTCTTTTTGCTCAGTCGCTTTTTGGTTTGCCATTTTAAGGAAAGAATTGAAGGGGAAAAAACAATAGAGATGTGTCTCTTGTAAACAACCATTAGCTCTTTGAATATTTCTATGGCAACTGTCTGTTGCTTTGATATTTTTTTCCTTTTTCTTTCTAGTATAATGAAGTTCATGAACCAGTGGCATGCTTTATATTTTACTCTGTTTCACGTCATTTTCTCTTTTCAGAAAAATGTAAAAAGCATGTACTGGGTTTTCATATAATTGTAGGGTTTTTTATTTTGGAAAAAAGCACAATGTTAATAAATGATGTGGTGATATAAGATTTTTTATCTGAAATGAATGTAAGAGTTTCAATCTTTTTTTAAAGATTATCTTGGAGAAAGAGGGGGATAATCTTCAATTTTTAGGATTATATTTGGATAGTTTCTGGAATTTTTCAATTAAAATGTTCTGTCTAAAATTCAATATCTTTAATTCCAGGTAAAGCACACAATTAATTTTGTTCCATTTAGATATAATTTTTATAGCTGAAGGAATCAATAAATGGAAATAATCATTATTACATGACACCATTTAAAGGTCTGGCTGAACTAGGAGCAATCATAATTTCAGCAAAGTAGTTCATTATTGCTGTATCATGCCCTTACCTTTTTTATAGAAATGTATGAAAAACTTTCATTTGGATCCAGCGTATGCTTTAATAGAATTAATTTAACAGCATTTAATCCCCTTAAAACTATTTGCATTTTTCTCTACAATTATATGAATGAATCAATTATAAAATAATTTTCAGTTCCTAGGCCTTACCCTACAACCAATAATTCTGGTCCTATTATTCTGTGTGTACATCTTTGATGCAATTAATTATGAAAAAACATGGATTCTTGGATGGATTTGCTGCTTCCTTTGTATAGAATATGCTTTGCATAGAAATGGTCTTGGAAATTTTCCTTGCATTTTCTTTAAGATATAAGGTGATCAATAAAGTAAAAGTCTTCTGCCAGAAAATTACTGTGAGTCAGGGTAGAAAATACAGGATTAAAATACAGTTTTATTTCCTTTATTCAGCTTCTGCCATGGAAACAATTTAAACTGCAAATACTGGGAATTGAAATATGTATTTTTAACACTAGAAATTAGCTAAACTGCTATCTATTAACTGATGCTAAGTGCATGACTTCTTTCTAATCCCTTCACCAACATGATATACAGAGTGCAGGTTCAGAACTACAGTAAACCATAATATAGTTTGTTTTGGACTTAGAATGTTGTGTTAGATCAACTTAGCTTAGTTTTGTATAAACCCAGTCAATTTGGACAATAAACTGTGTATTAGTGCAACTTACACAGAAAAACCTGAAGCAACTACACATTTGATTGGATAAGAGGTAGCATTTCCTAATAGGGTAACTACAGTATTTCCCCCTCCCTCCCCTTAAGACACACTATCTGTCTTAAATACTTGCTTAACTTTTTACTACTATAGTAAGAACATTCTAAATATTGAAGGAGAAAATATGAGAGTGAATTTTCACTAGAAGTACAGATTTAAGTTCACTGCATCCATGCCACATAACTAGCATATTTTTTATAGTCTAGGAAATCTAATTTATAATAAAATCCTTTATCAGGAACCAAGCTTTTCCTACAAGAATCTGGCAAGCAAGGAAGCTAGAGATTAAATTTTGCGGACGGGAGTGGCTGTCTCAGAAAAGTCACGATTATGTTTTTAATTGTATAGCCAAGGCTGTTATCTTGACTCCCCCACCCCCTTTCTACAGACATTCTTGATTAAAAATTAGAATATCTCGTAACACTATTCTGCTCTTCTGCTTTGTATGATAGAATTATAAAGGGAGGCTGCTGAAGTAGAGCCTGGTTGCTCAAGACTCAAAAGGAAGAGCTTAACTTTCTTTGCTCTACATCCCAGGACCAGGAAGCAGTTAAATGAGGTCACTAGGAAATATTTCAGCTCCAATAGCCAGTAAAAGGGCACTGCAATTGTGTGGTCACCTTTCAAAGTGTGCTATTTACATAACATGAGGCTGTCTTTAACCTCCTTCTGCAGTGAGAAAATGCAAAGATTTCTAAGGCAGGGGCATTCAGTGTGATATTGGACGCAAGTATAATAATGATCAGACCATATTGTGATATCCTACACGAATGGAATCATATCATTTACTTATATTTGGAAAATAATATTTGCCCTATTAAAAATGTTAGCCCCCAGGCATCCTTACAGAAAAGAGTTTTATGACTGTGGACTTTCCTCTTTATTTCCAACTAATTTTAAGTGAAGGAGGAACCAATGGATCATTCTATTTTATTTTTCTTCCTTATTTTTCTATGTCCATTCCCTTTGTTTTTGTTTTATATAGAAGAAAGGAAGACAAAGATAAAGTGAACCATAGCATTTCCAACTTTTGTGACTGGCCCTTTGACCAAGAGTATGTGGTCTGTTTTCATGACATAAACAATCATCCCCTCCCTTCCCCCAATAACAGACATATACTACAATGGGCCAGCAGCAGTTGAATGAGAGTAGATGAAAGAAGACAGGGAAATTCTCAGCCTCTGCTTTGCTTCCCCTTCCAGTTTTTAAAAGGCTGAGTGAAAAAAAAATTAAGAAACTACACAGGCTTCAAATCCTTAAGATTAAGGGTGATGGAGTTCCTTACCCAGAGCCCATCAATTTCTACTAATTCTTCATTACACATGTGGCAACAAGGAGGTGGATTAAAGGACAAAATAACTACAGAAATTGAATGCATAGAGAGCCCCCACTCCTTTTACAGGACTTCTCTAGAACTTTGTCATTATCTTACCAGAGACAGGAATTAGCTAACCATCTGGTTAGCAGTCTTGAATTGTGTTAATTTAACTTTAGGCAAGACTTATATCTAAATCCACTCCCCAGGGATTAGCTGATTGAGTCAACGCACACATTTTAATGCTTCTATGACACATAAAATGTCCTCTGTATGAATATTCAATATTTTCTCTCCCATGGTCGCCATTGTATTGCTATGTCACGGGTGTTATGTGCCCATAGGTCCTGTTTACAGAGAATTAAATATAAAATTGATATATGCCAGAATGGGAAATTTTACAAGCCTGACATGTACATTTTAAAAGGTTGTCCCACCTTTTTTTCTCCAAGACAAAAGCATTTTATTATTGCTATCAATATTACATATAGGTCTCATTCATACAGTGTATGAGTAGGATCATTTAGTCATTTGTCCACATGGACCAATTTTTTTAAAAGTTGACTTTTCTTGTGTTATATTCAGTTGAGAACAGAAAGATCTGTTCTTCCTTTTCCAATATATGTCAAACATTGAATGTTTTAAGCTTAGATATTTAGATATTTGTATACTAAGGTGTATGTTGTAGTAAAGTGTGTTTTTTCTTGATATATATTTATTAAAATTATAAAACATTTTCATTTAAAAACTTCAATTGTTTTTTTCCTTTTTGCCATCATGAAAACATTTAAGTAAATATTTGAGCAAGTGAAATATAATTGATATAGTTTTAATTAGTTAGGTCAGCTAATGACAAAGCTCCCTTTTTTCCTAGAACATTTTGTAATACTGTTTTGCTTTGTACATGAATTGTATATTCTGAGAGCACAGCTACACTCCTAAATGCAAGTTGAACTTAGTTTTGCTTTCCTTATTTGATCATTGTTTAAGCATATTGCATGCTGTCAGCTGTGCCCATTTTAGATTCACGACCAGATTGTTTCAGTAACCCCCTCTCCATCTGAATTGAAATTGTCTTGGAATCCCCAGGCTACTGTGAGGTTGAATTCCTGTTTTTGGTTTTAAGGAAAATATTTCTCATGTTTATAGTCTGTTTTAGTGAAGAGATACAGATGTATTGAATTAAATTAAGATATTTCCTAGGAGACAATCTGTTCATTGAAGCTTCCTAATAATGGAAGATGGGAAAACATTTTTGGCAACTCTTGTATAGTCTCTGGAAACCTTTAAGAAATTGAAGGGTTCGTTGAAATGGCTTAGAACAGTGTATCTGAACCTTGGCGACTTGGAGGTGTAAGGACTTCAACTTGCAGAAATTCCAGCAAACATGCTAGTTGAAGAATTCTGAGAATTGAAGTCCACACATCTCCAAGTCACCAAGGTTGAGAAATACTTGCCTAGAACAATTAAGTCATAGAATACAAAGGGATTTGGTTTTTAACCGCAATAGCCTCTGTTAGGTTAGCAGCCCCAGAAGATAGGATATTTACTTCTCAAGTGACATGCACATTATCAGACATAGTTAATTAGAACTATGTTGATTTTCACCGTAGCATGTAAATCAGAGATTGAAGGAAGTTTATGGTGAGGCATTAATTTTCTAACATTGTGATGTACAATGATTCATAAGATAGACGACCACATTTTCCCTTTATATAAACAAATGGTTAAGCATTTTGCATGCAGTGCTTCATTCTCTCATAGTCTGTGATGAGGACATTATGTCTACTACAGTAATACCAATCAGCACTGCTGATTTTGTCTTTTGACATATAAAACTTACTCTGATTAGGGCCTAATCCTATACACAATCAAATCTGACCTTGTCAAGAGTTCACTTACTCAGGAGTCATCATGTCTAAGCTTTACTTCCAGACAAGTACATGTCCAAGCATGAAAGTGACTGACTAAAGAAACTTTTCTTTGTTGTTATGAACTCTTTGTTACCATAAAATATGTATATAGTTGTAGAATGAGTATAACACAAACAATACAATGAAGACAACTTTTAAAATGTATATTTTGATAGTTAGAAGCACCATACAAATGCACTCACAGTATTATGAGCTTAGCATACAAGTGGAAAGTCTCTAGCATGTTCAACGTTACAAATAACTCCCCTATGGAAAAATGGATTAGAACTTAATATTGTATACAATTTTGTATACCATGTATACAATTATAAAGTTATCTCAAAGATAAAAAGTTAACTGTTAAACAATTACAGTTATGCTGACTAGAAATTATGAGAGGTAGCCTGAATTAAAAAATGTTTTTTATATGCCATTATCAACAGTGACTTTAATTAGCAAGTTTTAATATGGGCATTTCTAATCATTATTTCAATAAAAATGAGAAATCATTTCTTTTGCTGAAGCAGATGGAAAGCATTGACTGAACTCTGATGCACAGTGATTCCCTTGTGATGTTGCAAAATATCTCACTTAGGTCAGTTTTATTTTAATGCATACTTTGTCCTGGCAGTCTGCCCAGATGTGAAGAAGTTAATCCAGCTCAATATTAAGCTGTGAATGGAAGAGACACATCCAAGACGATACATCCAGGACCATGTAAGGCTCTGTTTTGGCCCTGTGAACTAAAAAGCTATAAGTGCTGAATGTGGAGAAGCTCATGAAAGATGTCATAATGAGGTCTCATTGTTTTCCAAGTTGAGATAATACAGACTCTTCAAAGCTAGATGAATTGTCTTTTAAGACTGGTAAGATTTATCATTTGATATTTATCAGCCTAAATGATGCATTTTGGAATATTAAAAGTATTAAAACTATTCTAGGAGACTGTGTTTATTATTGATAACACAGTGTTGCAATACTTTCATTGCCTATCTGCTAAAACAGTGTTGCTCAATCTTGACAGCTTGAAGATGTGTGGACTTCAAATCTCAGAGTACCCCAGCCAGCATAGAATAGAATAAAATTATATTGTATAGTAGTGTACTGATATATCCCATTCTCCCAGTTCCAGAAGGAATACATTGCATTAGTAGTATCAATATACTTGAGGAATCTGGCAAGGGTATCTATGGAGAGTGAAGTGGAGAAGAGAAATCAACTTCAAAACTATGTACATAAAAGCTATAAAATGGAGAGGTAAGGAAATCATGAGCCAAACCCAAGAGTAGGAGGTATGCTCTCATCACCTCTGCCAACACCGATCTTCCAGATTTCCAGACTTTACCATCTGCAGGAACTATTGCCAGCTTGGATCCATCAACAGTTTCTAGATCCAGGGTTACTTCAGTGTTTAATTCCAAAAACTAAAAGTATGTAGGGATCTGAATGTAGAAGTAGCAGAATATTTAATATAACGCTGCCCTTTCTGACGCCCTCCCCCGCCCTCCTGCCATCCATGGAATGGGTTGGCTGCCTTTGGCTATGATTGCAGGGCAGCTTGAAGCAGCTGGCAAGCAACTATTAGCATAACAAAGAATGGTATTATAGCATTGTTCTAGGCACTTGTGAGCCTTCAAAATATCTTGATGCTCATGTGCGTTTTACACACAGTTAAATTCCCTTTAGAACCAGGCAAGTTTAAAATGTGCTTTTGGACATCCATGGGGGAAAAATTATAGCTTTGATTCTTTGCCCCAATTTTGCATGGATATATTATTTTCTGCAATATCTGCAGATAATTGTCACCAGCCTCTCTTTACGGCTATAATGCTGTATGCTTTAACATGAAGATTCCTACACATTAATACATTGTCAAATTAGAGATAGTACTGAGATGAGACTTAAGACACAATATATACAGATTTAAAAGAACTATAGTATAAATATAAAGGCGCATACTTTTATTTTATTTATTTATTTAAATTTTTATATCGCCCTTCTCCCCGAAGGGACCCAGGGTGGTGCACAGCCAAATAAAAACAGTTAGAATAATAACACAT
>JANHFO010002943.1:85879-96359 GCA_032468095.1 Pareas carinatus | reverse complement strand
GCAAGGCCGAGCACAATCCGCAGCCCAGGCGCGCCTCCCCCTTTTTCGCCCGTTGGGGGGGGAGGGGGCAGACCAAGGTCTCTCCCACTCAATTGCCAGTGTTTTGGGTGGGCTAGGCCATGAGTCCTGACAAGATTGGCATGACTCTACCCAGTCCTGGATTTCCTTATCTAACCCGGTCCCCCAAATATAACTATGGACTAGTGCCTTCATTTGCACAATCCCTGAGTGGCTGTCTGTAATTTGCATGGAATCACCACTCTTTCCCCCCACAATAAACATCCCCCATGCACAGATAGTTCAGAATGCCTGGTTACAAAAGGCATAAAACATTCAGCCACCAAGTCCTTGGGCCACCCTTTCCAAACCCAAGTGATAAAAGTTCTGTGTTAAATAATTCTCTTTATCTATTTTCGACCTTAATATTCTCTTCTTCGTTTATTCTCTTTCTCTCATCTACTCGCTTTCTCTGCTCCACACCTTTCTTTCTATAAACTTTCTTTTCTTTTTTCACTTTATTTACAAGTCTCTATTTGCCGTTCTTTATCTTTTCTTACTATCCTCTTACCCTCTTACTTTTCTTCTTCTTTCCTACTTACCTTTTCCAGCTTTCTTTCCCCCTCTTATTCCTTTTCTCTTATTCCCTCTTATTCCATATGTAATTCCATATTTGAGTAAATCCTCCCAAAAAACAAATTCATTAGTTTTCTTTCCATTTTTACATTCTTCAAAATTCTTAATTTATTTCTAGTTCTAATATTTCAATACCATATAGTTTTTATCTGTCATTTCCTTAATTTATCTTCCAAGAACTTCCATCCTGTATTTTGATTTAGATTTAGATTTATTAAATTTCTATACCGCCCTTCTCCCCGAAGGGACTCGGTGGTGTACAGCCAATAAAAAACACAAAGAACATATAGTACAACGTACACAATTTAAAATACATTTAAAACAAGATATAATTAAATGGCTGGGAAATTTAAGAAACTAATAATAAAACCAATTTAAAACCAAATTAGGCCAAGCTGGCCAAGCTAAAAAGATGTGTTTTTACTGCGCGGCGGAAAGCACGGAGGTCAGGGATAGTTTGAATCTCAGGGGGGAGGTCATTCCAGAGGGTGGGTGCAGCCACAAAGAAGGCTCTCCCCTGGGGGCCACCAGTCGGCATTGTCTGGCTGATGGCACCCGATCGATGGGAGGTATTAGCTGGTAGAACACGGTCCTGTAAATATCCGGGTCCTAAGCCATGGAGCATTTTAAAGGTAGTCACCAACACTTTGAAACGTACCTGGAAGCCCACCGGCTCGCACAGGAGAGGGGTCACATGGGCACTGCCCCGGCCCCCCATAATTCCCCGTGCAGCCGCATTCTGTACCAGTTGAAATCTCCGGATGCGTCCCAGGGGGAGCCCCATGTAGAGAGCATTACAGTAGTCCAGGCAGGCAGTGACGAGTGCTTGAGTGACTGTACGCATAGCGCCCCGATCCAGAAAGGGGCACAACTGGTGAACCAGGCGGACCTGGTAAAAGGCCCCCTTGGTGACGGCTGCCACATGGTCCGCCAGGGACAGCCATGCATCCAGGAGGACATCCAGATTGTGGACCCTTTCTGTGGGAGCCAATATTTCGCCTCCTCCAAGGAAGCATTCACAATGTTCTAGAGCCAGCCTCGCGTCACTTCCCGGGAGGCCAGCACCAACCAGGAGGGGTACAGGTCCAATAAACATGTGGTTGCCTTAAGTCGCCCAAGGATCCTGTCCATGTTCTCGGGAGCAACAGTCTCAAACTCATCCCACATTACATTCTCAAGACTTGCCCCGTCATCCTGTCTGTGGCTACCCAGTCAGAGTCTAAGCCACTCCAGATCTGATCGATTTTATGTTGGAAATAACCTTTAAACTCCTCCGCCTGTCCCTGCGAGGGGTCCCCATGTTCCTACAGATGAAGGATGGAGCGGGCAACCCCAAACGGTAGCGAGGCGATTATCGGCGGACGCGATTAGAGAGGAGAAGTAATTATACTTAGCCACTCTGATCGCGTCAAAGTAAGCCCTAATATGAGTCTCTACCAAAGATCGATCAGACTCGACACGGCTGGCCCTACAACTACTCTCTAGGCGTCTTTTCTGGTGTTTCATCTCCCTTAGATCCTTGGTGAAGCAGGGAGCCGGGGTGATTCGACGCTGGGTCAGAGGCCGCAAAGGCACGACCCGATCCAGGGTCCTACCCACCGCCCTATTCCAGGCGGCAGCGAGTGCCTCGGCCAAGTTGTGGGACAAGACTTCAGGAAATGGCCAAGCTCCATCTGGAACCTATCCGGATCCATCAAGAACCTGGGGCGGAACCACTTGGTCTGTTCCGCCTCACTGCGGTGGGGAGAAGCGGAGAGGAAGCTCAGCCGAAGAAGAAAATGATCTGACCATGACAGGGGCTCAACCATTATATCCCCTAGATTCAGACCATCCAACCACTGTTCAGAAGCAAATACTAGGTCCAGTGTGTGTCCCCTCGAGTGCGTGGAACCCTGAATTACTTGGGTCAGGTTCATGTCCGTCATGGTAGCCATGATAGCCATGAACTCCCGAGCTACCTCTGATGTCTGGAAGTCTACAACGCCACCTCAGCGATGACATTGAGCAGCTCGGGCAGGGCTACTGTCACATGGCAGGGAGCCAAGTACACGACCAGCACATCCCTCTGCCTCCCAGGCCCCCACCTCACCAAGAGAGACTCAAAGTGGACTACCTGTGGAACAGTGGTCTCCCTCGGCATAAGCTCCTCCTTAATTAGAACTGCCACCCCCCCGACCCTGGGGCTGCAGCTGATGGAAAGCAAGGAAACCCGGTGGGCACATCTCAACAAGAGGGGCTCCCCCCTCCTGGCCCAACCAAGTCTCCGTGATCCCTGCCAGGTCTGCACTCCCCTCCTGAACTAGATCACAAATGAGGGGGGCTTTATTAATTATAGAACTGGCATTACACACCATCAGCTGAAGGCCCTGGGCCTGATAGCCTGTACCACCTGAATCACAGGAAGAGCTATGGGGGTCGGCGCATGCCACCACTTGCATATATCGAGGGCATGCGCCCCTAATTGGATATGGCCCCCTGCTTTCGCCGTATCTACCCCTCCCACACATGACAGGAATATTAAATTCCTCAACCTTCCGGGGACCCACCCCCCACTACCAACCCCCAATGTCCTCGTGCTGTGCCCTGGCCTCCAAGCTGGTCCATCACACCTACCCGTATCCCTAGAAACCTGCCCACCCGAACCCCTTAAAACCTTATTTAAAAACCCAATTAAAAAGCTCTTTAGCTTGCAATCCTTATTGGCCCTGGCCACATACCACCTCTTAGGTAGGCCCTAGATAAAATAGTGGGCCAGGCCTGCGAGAGGGAGGACTCCCGCAGCACCCTAAGGTGGATGGGGGAATACACAATGGTCATAAATAATACACAAAATGAGATGGGACCAATGTTCTGGGGGAACCCATTCCAGCAGGGCAATGGAGATAGTATCTTCAAGTGGGTGTTCAAGGAGGCAGGGTGAATCAGATAAGGAGAGAGGAAGCCTGCCAAATGGATGAGCAAAAGTTCAGCTATAGCAGTCAAATAGACCTCTCAAATCAGAGGGGGGGGGAACAGTATCTTCGCATCCACGCCAGGCAAGGAACATAAGTCTAATGCCAGAAAACCAGACCATGGTCCCGTTCACCCCCACCGGCGGCTCCTTCTACTTCATGCCACCGTCATCTGCCGGCTCCACTCACCCCCCATAAATAAAATCCCAAATTTGGGGGGGACACAAGATCTTCAGCGGCACCAGAAGCTGCGCCGTGGAGTCGCTCACTCCCACCGTGGCTCCTCTCATGCCGCTCTGCGCCGCCATCTCCAGCCGACTTCAGGGGGGGGGGTCTTCTGGCAAAGATTCCACCGGCAGCTCCTTCTGTGTCATGCCGCTTTGCTCAACCGGCTTTGCTCACCCCCCCCCGACAGATAGCAACTTAAAATGGGGGGGACTTTCAGTGGCGCCAAAAGCCGCACCATGGCCCTTTGCTCCCACCGACGACTCCTCATGCGCTGCGCTGCCATTTCAGCCAGCTCTACACCCCCGACAAACAGCATCTCAAAAGTCGGGGGGAATCCTCCATCCGCGTTGAAAACTGCGACATGCTGCCGGGGACACCCAACTCCACTCGCCCTCCAACTAATGGTATCAAAGTCGGGGGGGGGAAATCCTCTGAAAATGCCGAGAGCTGTGCCACGGAGCTGTCTGCTCCCGCCAGTGGCCCTCTCATGCCATGCTAGAACTGTGAGCAAAAACATTTTGTTGTAGGCTCATGTAGATTGAACTAAAGCCAAGCAATTATGCTTATGCATTTAATTTCTGTTCAAGGCTAGCTATTTTGCAATGATTTGTCATTTGTTATTTTGCGGAATGACTAATTCTTCCTGACCCAACAGATCCAAAAGAGTTGGCACATTCCAGATCCCTTGTATCAACCAATTCTGTCTAATGAGAACCAAGAAGTTGTCTTCTCTGTGGTGGCATCTGCCTTGTGGAACAATATACTCCCTGAAATTTAACAGTCCAGATCCTGTTGGCCTTTTTGAAAGGCACTGAAGACTTGGCCATTTCCACAAATGCTGAGCTAGTGCATTGAGGGAATCAAACTCTGAGTGATATTTGTTTTTAGAAGTCAAGTGATTGATCTTGGTTACTAGTTGTTTTGTTGTTGAGATTTAATATTTTTAATCTGGTATTTTGTTTAAGCTGCCCAGATGTAATAAGAAGGAAGGAAGGAAAGAAGGAAGGAATTCTGATTTTGCCCATGGGAAAATTGTGTATGCTGCCATTTGTGAAGAATGATTATTATTCGGCTGTGAATATCTAGATTTGCACAAGCAGTGCACACTTTTGAATAATTGCTTATGCTTTGAACTACCTGGCCATGGTTGGTATTTTGCCCATTCCTCACCCACCTTTCCCTCACCTCAAACTTTGCTCTTCTTTTTCTCCAAATCCTCCCTGAGTCTGCAAAAGCTGTGCCTGACAGGTGGTCTTGGGAGCAATTTCCCAGATCTATAGGCTAGTCACTGTTCAGGGACAATCACCTGAGTCAACTAAGGATCAAAAAGTACCTCAAGACAGAAGGCAAACAGTAAAAGGATGCTGGAGGGAATTTGCAAAAAGCTGCTTTGTTTAAGCCCTCTAAACGAGACTGGACAAGAAAGTAAAGAAATACACCATAAGGAAGACTTCCGCACCTGCCCCCGGGGAGGAATGGCCTGAGCGAAGAGCATTTTTCTAACTTTAATCTCTGTGATCTTACAGTTAATCATCACCTGTGAAATCCTTGCTCTGAGGGAATGAGATAATTTCTCTTGTGGCCAAAACATTTGTTAAATCTTTGTCTAATAAGAGGAGCTTTGCATTCAACAACAAAGAAAGAACTTGGGCATTTTTTTCAGCAAGCTGAAATCACGCAGACTACCTGAAGTAAAAACTCTGCTTTTTTATTTTTGATGGGTTAGTCTCGATTTACAACGGAAAGCCACTTGCATTTTGGACTTGATTTTTATGGATGCTCTTATGCAAGCAAGCAAATTGGGAGGATTTAAAATTGGTTCCAAACTCGAGGAGACTCACAATAACTTTCACTATGAAATGAATGATGAATGAGCGTTCAGAAAGGAGGCGTGAAATGATTGATTCAGTTGATCCAAGTTGAACACCCCGTCTTCCCATTACAACATACATGACAGAATGAATTTAGATGCAAAGACCGGAACAGGATTAGAATTTTGCACTTGGAATATTCTTTTTACTTTTGGTAATTCATTGTTAACTGTTCTTAATTCCACCAGATTGAATCATAACCTCAAGACGATTATTGAGTTTTGTTTTATTTGATAGGCTCTGTTTATATGCCTGTGAGTGAACCTTCGGCTCTAAAGCAGAGGAAGAAATCTAGGGTAAATGTAAAATAATATACATATCTGATGGATTAGCTGTCTCTTGTCCAGAAGTGCCACGCCTTGTAAATAGAGAGTCTGTTAGTCTCTGACACAGGAATGTATTGGGTGTGGGCCCCCTTAGATTTACAGGCTTTGGGGCTTGTGAAGAAGCCTGAGCCCTTTTGGAACTGGAAAGTTGATGAGGCCTTTGTTTAAACCACAATGCTGTTTAGAAACTCTGACAGTTCCCTGGGAAACACAGAATCAAACTTTTTTTTTTGCTAGAACCCAAGGAAACTTAAATAGACATGTAACAAAAGATTTCTGCGACTTTCTGAGCCCACAATTTATAATTTTAATGACTCTTCATAACCGCAAGTTATCGGGCCAATATCTTCAAATCTGAGAAACCAAAATCTACAGCTAATGGGCATTTTTAATTAGAAATTGGACAGTGGCTTTTCCTCCTTTGGTCATTAAACTCCCTTTTTGTTTAGTCTCTTTTTTCTATTGTTAGCTGGACAGCACCTTTTCACTGCAATAGTACCAAGTCTGATGAATCTAAAATGAGTTTAGCCTTCTTGAAAGCAGTATTGTTCAGACCAGCCTTTCCCAACCACCTGACTTTCGAATATGTTGGATTACAACATTACCAAGGTAGCTACAGAGGATGAGATTTGTTGTTTAGCACATCCCCACACTGCAAGGATGAAATTATGTTGTCACTGCACTTGCTATGAAAAAGCCACATTAATAAGGGAAAATAAAATAATGGCTGCCAAAAAGCCTTTAGGCCCATGGTGCCCACAATTATACACACTGCTGCATACATTACTTTTCTAGAAATTCTGAATGGAGTACTATTGGCACATTCTTAAACAGGCAGGTAAGCAACAGAGGAAATAAGGATACTAGGGAAATCTTTCCACTTTCAGAGGCTCATAATTTAATATTGGTGATGGCCAGAAGCAGAGGGTTCTATTTTTTAAAAATAGGCATTTTTTTCTCTCCTTGAGAATGATGACGGCAGTGTGCCTAATAATGCCATCTTCCATAGCGATATCTGGGAGAAAGCATGGCTGCTCCTTTCCAACTCATTTCTGGCCAAAACCGGCCAGTATGCTCTCACAGAGAGGGCCTTATCAGGGTGCCATCGGCCAGACAATGTTGGCTGGCGACTTCCAGGGTTAGAGTCTTCTCTGTGGCAGCTCCAACCCTGTGGAATGAACTCCGCCCGGAGATACGTAGAGTCCTGGACCTCCAGGTCTTTCGTTGGGCCCTTAAAACCCATCTTTTTGTTCAGGCCGGGTTGTCCTAGCTTCCCCTTGCACGTATTGACTTGCTTTTAATTGGATATTTTTTTGGGGGGGTTAGTAAAGTTTTATAGCAAATTCTTAATATTGGCCATAGTTTAATACTTTTAATTCTTTTTTAATGATTTTGTACTGTATATTTTTATCCGGCTGTTCACCACTCTGAGTCCTTCAGGAGAAGGGCGATATATAAATAAATAAATTAAATAAATAAATAAATAAATAAATTTAAGCTTTCTGATCAATCCATTTGCCCTGTAATGTATGGAATCCTCATTTGGATCTAGGACAACTCACTGCCTCCAACTTGCCACAGCTGGCTCGCCTTGGTCAACTCACCCTGGCAAATTTGATGCATGACAACTTGACAGCTCCCCATAGGACAATTCAATGAAGGATAACTCAATGTGAGATAACTGTCCTGTTATCTGCCACTGTTTCTTCAACACTATTTTAATTTTTGTCAGTCACATCTCATTTTGTCTCTGCTTTAGTGTCCTTTCTTTAATTATTCCATTCTACCATTTTGTTTGTTTATTATCGAAGAAATATCAAAGAAATGGTGGAATAGAATCATTGGAGAAAGGATGCTAAAGGAGAGACAAAATGAAATGTGAATGACAAAAATTAAAATAGTGTTGAAGAAACAGTGGTGGATAACAGTACAATTATCTCGCATTGAGTTATTTTGAATTGTCCTGCAGTGATTGTCCTGCATTGGGTTGACCAGGCAAGTCAGCCGGAGTGAATCAGCTGGGGTGATTCAGCTGCCGCAAATATTCCCATTCCATCTTCATTTAACAACCACAATTGGATTGGCAACTGGGTTGTTAAGTGAACTGGTTGCTAAGTGAAAGCACTGCTTATCATCTTACTTCAGCTTTCCTTTGCTTTTCAGAAGGCTATAAATGCAAGGCCTGATTGTAAAATTGCTTTTTCATCACTGTTGTAATTGTGAACCGCTGCTAAACAAGATAGCTAAATGAGAATGACCTCCCAACACTGTTGGGAGATGAGAACTCTTCAGTTCTAAAACATTCTAAATCATGCATTGAGACTGTGTGGGTTTAGAACCTGCATCTGCAAAGATAGATATTTCGAAAAGCTTTACGTACATTCAAGCAATTCTTATCCCTCATTATTTTCATTTCTCAGAATATTACAGTGCAATTTTCTGAACAAATATTTATTAAAATGTGTATCCAAAAATGAAAATTTTGCAACATGTGTATGTGCACTACATAAAAAGTGCTGACTACAATATTTCAAAAGTTCTGTTACGGCTTCCAAAAAGATGCAACTTCCAATACGACTGATTAGCTAAGACCAGAAACACAAATTTTGTTTTCAAGACATAACAGAGAAGTATAAACGGTATTAACATAATTTTCTCCTCCATTCCAATTTGTATTCTGGCAGAAACCCAGCAAAATTGGAAGCATCTTTTCTCAAACTTCAGATGCCAATGCAAAACTGTCTAAAGAAAGTATTCAGGCAAGTCCTCTACATCTGATATTTTGGACTCTTAATCTTTTATATCTTGCTTACTTATATACTATATACTGTAAACTCTATATATTCTGTATACCTTGCATTTATATCTTCTATATCTAGGTTTATTTATGTCTTCTAAACCTAAGTTAAGAACTAGACAAGAGTTTATGGATGATGTGTAGCAATACATTATAGAGGTGGCCACACAATTTTAGCAATGGATGATGCTTTCTGATGCTAAGTCATAATCTACTAATCAAACACAAGAAAATCTAATCACTCTCACTCTGTAGTAAGTTCCACTGTATTCAGTTGTTCTTCACAGATATGCACGAATGTTCAAACAGGATAGCAACCTGTCTCCCCCTCTTTTTGATTCACTGATTAAAGGTGAATTTCCCCAGTAAAGAGCTGGTTCATGGAAGGCGCTATGAAGATCCAGATTTTCAAAATCCTTATTTATGTGAAGAATTTTCATAAATAAAGTAGTCTCTTCATTACAAACACTTACCTCCTATACATCAAGACCACTAGAAGAGAAGTCTAATACACTAATATTCTCCATCTCCCATGACATTGCAACAGTGGGTTCTTCCCTTTTCCTGTATCTCTTTGAGTCAGCAAGTTTGCATTTTCTACTAACTGTTTTCAATATGGGTTTTATATTTCAATAGTGTTTCTACTTTCAGCTAAAGCAAAATGATATGTCCAGTTTTGAAAGGGAATTATTAGATAAAATCCTTATCTTAGCAAGCAAGAGAAAACTTATTCAATGCCATAAAAATATTGTTTGAGATGAATTTAATCCAGAAAATATATTAATATTGAGCATATTAATCATCCTGTAGTGTAGCTTATTCCACTTTTGTTTCTTTTAGTACTGTAAGAAATTTATCTGAAGTGAGCTTTCACTATTTTCAGCTTCTTTATTTTCTTCCTTTTGCAAATTCAGTATGTTCTCTTCCAATATGTTCTTTCAAAAAGTATTTCTTATCTTTGAAACACAAACTTATCAATAAATTATTAAGATACTGTGTATCCATTAATTTTATTTTCCTATTAATCCTGTTTCCTATTAATCCTGCATTACTTCTAGTACATAGGAGTTCTGTAGTTTATATCATTGGTTTAAAAATAATTAATTTATTTAATTACAGGTGATTAATAGAAGGAATTTGCTGGATCTTGCTGGTTGGCTAGTGTACAGTAATATACTGTAGAAACTTCTGATCTACCATTTAAATCAGTATTTTGAGATAGGACCTAGTTATTTACAGGACCGCATTCTACCGGCAGATACCTCCCATCGACCTGTTCGCTCTCACAGAGAGGGCCTCCTCAGGGTGCCGTCAGCTAGACAATGTCGGCTGGTGACCCCCATTGAGAGAGCCTTCTCTGTGGCAGCACCCACCTTCTGGAACGACCTCCCCCCAGAGATCCATACAATTACTGACCTTCGTGCTTTCCGCCATGTTCTGAAAACTCATTTATTTATTTATTCTGGCTGGCCTGGCCTAGCCCCTGCCCCCACCTCCTCCCTCCCCGGTTTTCTAGTTATTTTTGCCTAGGTCTAAATTGGCTTTTAAAATTGGGTTGAGTTAAAACTTTCAGCCTTTAGCAATATTTAGTTTTAAAATTGTTCTTAATTTTTGTATTCTGCTTGTTTTAACATGGCTGTACACTGTCCTGAGTCTGTTTTACGGAGAAGGGCA
>JANHFO010002943.1:58444-70979 GCA_032468095.1 Pareas carinatus | reverse complement strand
CAGCAGTGCCACAGGCTGATAGCATCCATGCCACGCCGCATTGAGGCAGTCATTGCTGCAAAAGGGGCCCAAACCAAATACTGAGTACATATGCATGCTTATGTTTCAGAGGTCCGATATTGTTCTATGTACAATCCTTGTTTTATTGATTTAATGTAATATTCTAATTTTCTGAGATTGTGAATTTTGAGTTTTCATGAGCTGTAAGCCATAATCATCAAAATTATGACAAATCAAGGCTGGAACTACCTTGCTTTGCATGTAATGAGTCTATCTCATGTATTAGTTTCACCTTTTAGGTTGCAATACTGAAATAAATGAACCTTTGCACGATATTCTAATTTTTTGAGTTTCACCTGTGAGAGGTCTATAAGGGAACGTGCATAAGTGCACTAGTGTGCCTACCATCCCTGTCCTACTGTTCCTATTTATTCATACTCATTTATTATTATGCATATGCATATGCTTATGCTTATACCTATCTATACCTACCTGTTTATATAGTATATTCCTACTTATACTTGTTTTTCTCATATATGCTTGACTAAATAAATAAAATAAAATAAAGATAAATAAATCAATATCAAGTTGGAAATCTCTTTTGCTATCTGTGAAAACTGAAGGCATTAGTCAGTCTGGCATTGGATCTGGTCAGGAGAAAGCTTACCTCAGTGCAGGAACACAAGACTTTGCCTGCAGAAGTTCATTTCTTGATGTCTACATAAAAATCTAGTAGGAACCATGCTACGGGAGATACCATACTTGAGAACCTCACAAACTGTGAGTAGAGTACTCTTAAATCAAAGACAGGCTATCTCTTTAGGTTCGTTGATTGGCTACATCTTTGTATAATGTGTTCTGGAGTAGGATAATCTGAACTTTAAAGGATAAGTCTGGATTCATTTATTCAATGACCCATTTGTTTGTTTTCTTGACTATCCATGGGATTCTCAGGAGTCTTCTCCAACTCTGAAACATGGAGTTCAAAAGTGCCAATAATATTCCTTTTTGGCCTCTAATAAAAGCTATCTTTCTGTCCCTGTAGTTAACTGATTGAAAGAGAGAAAAGAAAATATTGGAAAAGAGGTAGAATGTGTGTGAGATAAAGATGGGGGAAGGGAGTATCAAGAAAAAAGTGGTATATCGAGGTGTACATAGTGGTATTTAGTGTATATTCCATTCTACTGGTCACTCTGATCTCAGTCACTGTTTCCTTCAGAGTTGTCTACTGTATGGACCCCCAACAGTTTATCTTTAAAGGAATGTGACTTGATATTAAAAATATTGGTCCCCCCGCTCCCTGCAAAGGAATAGAGTTGGTCATTCTTGCCCTTTTTCAGTTGAATTATAAGAAAAAAGACTTGTTTTCACCTATATGTGACAATTGCAGATTAGAATTTGCCCTTAGTTTAACCAATCTGGACAGGCTTAACATTATCTATATTATAATCTTATTTGTGAGAAAAATTCCTTCAGCTCTTTTCTGACTAACATTAAAACAAAAAACCACAGATGCTTTGATGGTGGTGCTCCAATTCTTTCAACAGCATGTCATCAGTATGAAGAAGAGAGAAACCCATTTGGCTCTATCTTAACATTAGCTTCCTGAGCCAATATGTCAGTGAACACTATCCTTTGTACTGACAGATCCCTGAATTTGCAATGCGATTTTTCCATCAAAACCGGCATTTAAAAATTAGACATTAGGGGAAAAGAGCATTTAAAATGCATAGATTAGTGAATGTATGCAAAATTTATGCTTGCAGAAATACATATTTAGACAAAATATGTATGAATTTTCATTCTGACCTCTTTATTTTGACAAATATTTTATCAAATTAATATAGTGGTGGTGAGACAAAATGCAATTAAATTTACAAAAATTAAGAAGAAATTGAAGTTGATACATCTGTTCATTATTTCCCTATTCTGTGGAGATGAAGATGGAGGTGAAGGAAAATAATAATAAAGAAACAACAGTTGAGCCTTTCCATTGTATGAACTGTTGGGGACATAACATAAGAAAGTTTCAAAATATGATCGAAATGAAGTGATGTAGAAGTGACTGCATGAATTGGCAGACACCTGAGGCAATATCTCTGAGATATATGAATAGTCCCATTAATTTTAATGAATGCTAACTCAAATGCCAGCTACTTGGATCACTACTATTCTGCTTAATTATTTCACAGATGGGAAAAACTTCAGACTTGATGGATTTGCTTTCTTTCTCAATAGAACCCTATATACAACAGTCAGAGTCTGGTACACAGAACAGGATACTTCTCAGCATGTTCTGTTTCTAGCAATTTACTCATGGAGTGGACTTTTCATCCTAAACTCAATCTCTGGGTTTCTCAAGCCATTCTTCTTATGCCTGGTGCTCATTAGATGTGTTGGAAATATAATTCTCAATAGTTTGGGAATTGCTGCCCCAACATATCTGGACAGTAGGCAAAGTTCTCCAACGTTTTCACATATGCCAGGTAATTCTAATATTGAAATTCTGACATAATTGGGAGTCAAAGACCAGAGCCAATCTTTTGTAAATCATTGAATGACTTACCAATTCCAATCTCTCTACCCATTCTTAAAAAAAACCCTACCATACATCATCATCATCATCAACATCATCATCATCGTCGTCGTCATCGTCGTCGTCATCTTATGATAGAACTTTAAGAAAAGAATCACAAACATTAAACTGGAAAATGAAAGAGGCACCATTCAATTATTGACATATGCAAACATTTATGCAAGACATAACATTTTAGTAATTCCATATTCTTATTGTACATTAATTCTGATCTCTGAGTGCTTCATGTTCCTTTGTAACTAGCAGATTGTGGATAGACAATCTGGAGCCCCCTAAATGTTTAGGATTATAATTTCCACTGTCACTTATATTGCCCTTCTAGAGAACAACCAGCTCTTGAAAAACAAAATACTGATCTATAAAAAATTAGTTCTTCCCTGCAGGGTCAAATCAATAGCAAGGAACCTTTGCTTAACAGTTCATGGAGTCTTTGGAGATGAATGAAGAAGTTGTGGCTCTCCAGATTTTGCTGCATTATAACTTCAAGCCTCTTTGAACTGATTATCATGCAGGTCAGCAACTTCGCTGAACCATAGATTCCTCAACTTTGCTTTAAGCATGTCTGCAAAAATCAAATTGGTTAGATTTTTTCCCCAGAGTTTGTTGCAATTTGTAATCAAATTGCAACTTTTAAAAAGTTTTGACTCATATCACAAAGTAAGGAACATGTCTTAAACCTATTACTGTGCTTACGGGATGTGAAAAACAAATTGCTAGTACAGAGATCACCTTTGTCTTGTATATTCTTTTTCATGCCATTTTGATCCTCTAAAGATTATCTGTGACTTTTGGGCATATAAATACATTTCTACTCTGCTGGACATGCTGATCATGTTCAATGAGATCAACCTGTTTGAAAGCAATCATGTATGTTTTGTGAGGTGAAATAAATCATGCATTCCAAATAATATTTGGATATTTTATGTATATTTGTTCCTAGAAAATAAATTCATATTATTATATTAATTTTAACAGTGTTTTTATCACAAATGGGAAACATTCTTGAGAAAGTTGAAATGCACTCAGATATTTCACTGTAAGTGGGAACAGTAGAATTCGGTGTTTTGCAAATTGCATTTTTGTAATTGTTCCCAACAGACCCTTCCACCTATCACTGCCAATTATGCAAGTAGTAGACACAACAAAACCTTCAAAAATGCCTGCTGGGGTAGTTCTTCTCTGCAACAGGGTGTAAAAATGCAGGGGATTTGGGGATCTTGAATCACTTTATCTTATAGCAAACATGCCGAAATTACATATCCTTTTACAAACAGAAATCTCCTCAAGTGCAAATACTTTGTAAAAAGTCTGGTAAACTAAAATAGGCTTCTAAATGACAAGAAAAGTTGATATATAATATTAGCATTGAATATTGCATGGTGAGTGTAACAGCGTGCACTTATTAACATATTAATATAATGCTGATTACAAAAGGATGTTGAATAGTCAGGACTTAGGAGTTTGGTAACTGAAGTCACGGCCTGGACAAAATCAACCAAATAGGCAGGAAGGGTTATTTTTACCTTGATTGCCAAGAAATCAATCTATGTAGATAATGCATATGACATTTGATTTCTGTATTAGGCTCTGAGTTTTGGTCCTGCCTTAAGCACCAAGCCAGCCAGGTAACTTCAGGTCAGTCACGCTCTCTCAGCCTTAGGAAAAAGGTAATGGCTTCTGGAAAAAACATAGTAAAGAAGTTTGCAGGGACTTTTCCAGGTAATCACCAGACTCAGAACTGATTCAAAGGTGTGCTGTGCACAAACACATACACACACAGATTAAATACATAAACTGGAAGATTTTTCATCACAAGATTTTTCATCAAAATATTTAGGCTATACCAGCACTTCAAAATATACATTTATCAATTTTGACAATTAACAAAATGAAATTGTTACAATATTTAACATTTCCTATCTGTAGTTACTGACCCTTCTCTTTTCTGCACTCACGATTGGGAACAATTTCCAAGAAGGAGCAGGGGGACTTTAAGCAACCTGTGCCATGCCCAGAAGTGTATCCCTTAGATGGACTACTTACTACAGAATGTGTTTACAGTGTGAGGATTGAGTTCATGGTTATCTCCAGTCAGGAAAAAGGGGGGAATTTTTTTTTCTTCTGTTCAATCACATCCAATTCTTGGAGACTGACTGGACAAATTCCTGTGGTTTTCTTGGCAAGGTTTTTCAGAAGTGGTTTGCCATTGTTTCCTTCCTAGAACTGATGGAGAGTGACTGACCCCAGAGTCATCCAGTTAGCCTTGTGTCCAAGTTGGGACTAGAACTCAGTCTCCCTGTTTCTAGCCTAATGGCTGAAACACTACTGCTGTATATAATGGTATCCTCATTACTTATGTGTAAATGGGCCTTACTAACAAAATATAAGCTTGTGTCATTAACAATGAATGAATGGTTAAAAAACCCATCCACCTGACAACTTACTATTCCTGATCTTACCAGAACACTGTAAGCACCATGTTATGCATGAAGAGGCAGAAAAAGCAAGATACAGATGCAAGTGGCAATGTTAGCATTGAAGGACAGAAGCAACATCAGTGCTAAGAAGGCAGAGCATAGCATGTCTGGCTACCTTGGCGAATATTTGTACTTGAGAGTCATGGAAGCAGACATGAATGTCCACCTTTCAGTTTTACAGAAATAAAGAGTCAGTATCACATTCTCAAAACAGCTTTGTTGATAAATGTCAACACAAACTGAACCAAAATATAACCACTGAGCAATAGGAGGGAAATCATCAGCATGTTTAATAAATTCTGTGGTTTGCAACAGTATGCAAAATCTGGTTAAAAACCACTGAAGGAGAGAATCCCTTTGAAAAAAAACCTGACATCAGTGAACTATGCCCAGTAGCCTTAAAATATTAAGAACGAGCAGGACAAGAAACAAGAAAAAATGATTGATGATATGGAATTTTCTAGTTGGAGAGAATGTCTAGTAGACATCCTGAATAGCACCGCCATGCAATCTTTGGCTGCACCACTAAGAAGTCAACCTTGTCCTACTGTTTTAACTAACGACTGCAAAATATAGGTAATAAGCACTCTTTAGAAGTTATGACAGCCGTCGGATGCAGTCAGTCAGAAGAAGAGATTTGCATCTTAATTTGTAAGGTATATTCCTGACATTCACCAGCTAAGCAGGGTACGTATACCCTGCTTTCATGGTATTATGTGCAAGAAAAACTGCAGGGGTCAGTGCTACAACTTGACTTTAACATCCACATTCCCTCTTTCCAGTGGTCACTCACTGCTTTACTTGTGGCTGTCCATTGGGCTGTTACAAAATACAGATCAGATCATCCTCCAGCTTCAGTGTGTGCCTCTTCTCACATCTGCAGTTTTTCAGCTGGGTTGTTTTTAGATTTGGCTTTAATATTTGTTGAAAGAGTGCCAGACATTTGTTCAGAAATAGCCTGTTGCGAAAGGTGGTGCCTATGCAGGGGGGAGCTGGGGAGATGGACTACTGTGAAGTGGCAGTTTCCCAGGAAAGAGGGAGCACACCACAGAAAGGAGGGGCGGGCAAGAAGCAGCCCAGCCAGAGCTGAATAGTAGACAGGGGAAGAGAATAAGGCTGAACACTTCCTATCATCTCCTAGGGTATATCCATTATGGTGAGAGTAGCAAAGGCTTTGTCTGGCAAGATTCTGTTTGTTTTGTGTAAGCAGTAGTGAAGTGAACTCTGGTTGAATTCCTTTGTTGTCCTTGGGTTTAGTCCGACACCGGTCCCATCCAACCATGGATAAGGGAAAATGACAAGCGCAATATTCCTAGCCAGCAGGTGACTGAAGAGGAACTGAAGAAGGTGAATCCCACAATTGGTTTCCTTTATTGTCCCAAACTAAAACAAGGACAACAGAAATCACTAGACTCACTGCTGAAGCAGATTGGAGTAAAACATTTTTCTCTTGACTCAAAGACTGTACTCATCATTGGCGAAGAGACCTAATACCCTTTTGATTTTGAAATACATAAAAAAAATTGTTGAAAGAATGACATCAACGCCATCATTTTCTTAGAACATCCAGTTTCCTATATCAATTGCTTTTGAAGACAGTATTTCATTTATCTGTTTAAAATAAAATCAGCCAATAATGAATAAAACAGAACAGAGAACTTATATTGTAAATGAATTGACCTAATTGAGAAACTATCTGAAGAAAAAGAAAACCAATGCATACAATATTGAAGTAGGTATCTTATTTGTATTATAATGATCTTTTCTTCTACTTTTGTGTAAGATAGTGGCAATATTATCACAAATATTACCTGACATATAGTTGGTAGTAAACTTTTCAGTTTAGTGATACCTGACTGACTGCATTCATACAACATACTTAATTAAGAATTAATTTTTCTAGGTTTCAATAATGCAATGAAGAATTAATTAATCAAACACAATAAGCAAGATTAACACAAAGTTTTAAAAAATTAGAATAAAATTTTTCTTCATTTCTAAAATAAAAAAACCATAGTAAATATTTCAACATCAGTCAAGTGAGTATATAATTATTCATGTTAATATTCCCTCTGTGGTAAAAGTAAAGACAATCACATTATCTAATTTAAGTTTCAGCAATAAAAATTCTAATATACAGTAAATCTTATTCATCAATCAGATTTCCATATTCTTCTATTTTCCCCTTATTTATATAAAAAAATCAAAAGATAGCATTGTCCTTTCCACCGGTCAAATAATAAGAGTCACAATTCCTAAGTTAAATTTCCACATCACAAGTTTAAATATACATCCTAATCATCTTTTAAGTTTTGACATTCTTCTATCTGTTTAAAAAAACTTTTCCTTTCTCTTTTCCTGAATCACACAACATTTATACCATCAATTTATGCTTAATCATGTCTTTCATTACTGCCTAAATTAAACTTTAATCACTTTTCTTTTAAATTTAATTACAACAGTTCCTTCTATCTTTTATCATATTTCATTTAATTTCTCCCATCTAATTTCATTGTTTCTAACAAGTTCACAATAAAAACCTTCATTTGATGTTACATTCCAATCAAATAATAACTTTATATTCTTATTTCTGTATCAATTTTAGCTTTTATAATATTTAAATTCTAGAAATTTCCCCTTCAAATTCATACATTATTTATAACCTTTGTGCTAACAGTTCCACCCAGAAAAGAAGAAAAAGCAAAACTCTTTAGAACAATATAATATACTATTATTAATACTTAAGTTTATTTTTTATTAACATTTCATTCTACTAGACTGCAGTTTCACATATTGTTTATATTTTTATAACAACAATTCTAGTTAATTCTGTCTATTGTTCATACCTTCACATAATATCCATTTGCCTAGAATCATATTTCATTCGTATCTTTCATTTAGTATCTTCTAGCCAATGCCTTTTTGGGTAAAATTCTGTCCATCATATGCCCTTACTGTTCATGCATTCTTCTTTTTTCCTCCATCTTGGGTTCTCCTCAGCCTTGCTTCCAGAAAACTTTGTTGCTGTTGTTTAAAGTTGTTCCCTCTTGCTATAGGTCTTCTTAGAGATAATCCTCTATGGTTCAGATTTTTAAATTTTAAGTCCTGTCTTTGGGAAAAAAATTTCTAGGTTTTTTTCCCTTCTTATTTAAAGTCTTTGAGATATTTGATATGGTTTTTTTCCTCTTTGTCATTTCTCTGTTCACTTTTGCCACTCAGATTTTGCTGTTCGTCCATTTTGTCTATCACATCTTGCATTTTTTGAATGATCTTTTCAAAGTTTACATTGCTGCTCTCAATCTGTAATCAATAGCTTCATTAATAGATTGACTCAGCTTTTTCATTGACTTTTCCATTGACTGTTGAATTATTAATATAATACCTTAAATAGATTCTGTTTCTTTTTTTATCATTTTTAGCACAGATTTCCCCATATTTAACTATAGATGGGTGTATTCTCCACTCTGGCCACTATCTCTCTCTCTTTTTTAAAAAGCCAAGTCTTTAGTTTTAATTTTTTTAAAAAGCTTATTAGTCCACATATTTAAGTGTGCTAAAAATATTGTCCAATTTTAGAAATATTTCTAGTCTCTAGCCTTGTGTTATTTCAATTTTTTAAAAGTAGTTTTTTGTAATCCAGATAAAAGTTTCCATTCCGTTTTAATCCACCATTTTTTTTCTTTTTGGAAAAAGGAACTCTCTTGTTTCTTCTTAAAATCAGGGTACACTGATCTCTTTTATAGTAGGGGTTTTGAAATTTGTTCACCCAAACTGATGTCTGTTGATGTTTGCTTTTCTGTGATTTAATTTTTAAACCACGGCACCGCTCTTCTTCACAGTTCATCTGTGGATGAATGCTGCCTAGGCAGCCATTTCAGCAGATCTTCAAGGGGGTTTCTTCACACCCCAAGAATGGGCGCCGCCTCATCTTGGATTTCCGGATGTCCCCATTCTTTTGTTGTCTCTCCAGCGTGACTTTAGGATCTGGAATGGTCCTGATCTGCCAAATGTCAAGCGATTCAGTCTGGAGCATTCCAGATCTGTTGCTTGCGCCACCGCACCATACACCAGAAGTCACAAAGTAAAATTTTGTTCAGCCTCCCAAGTAAACCAGATAGTAAACAAGATCAGATGAGCTAATTCTTCTTTATTATAAGGCTACATTAACAGAATCTTGCAAGTCTGAAAGTACAAATTTCCTGCCTTTTCTTTTTACTGCCTACTAAATTAGGGCATATACTTTCTAAATTTCTTCCTCTGTTTGTTATTCAGTTTCTAATCGTTTCCTAGGCAACATTTCTTCCCCTTGTCTTCCAAAGTCATTTTCACATTCCATTAGAGATTCAGATGTTGGACAAATGTATTTTTTTGTAATATATGAAACACAGTCACTGTAAATTATAAGACCATGAGAAAAAAATAGCATGGCCCCTTACACCTTCTCCAAAACCAGAAATGGGGCAAAATAAAATGAGATGCCTAAACATACGTAGCAGTGGTGTGGTATTTGCAAGGTCCATGCAAATATTCTGAAAGTTATTTTGGGCTTCTTGCCCTGGGTGTGCATGCCCTGCCATTTTGCTTTGCTGTGAGGAAACCATGCTAGCAAAATGTCTTGCAAACTCCATGGCTGCTGTAACAGTTTGAAAAGGGGGTTTCATGCACATTCCTACGCACTTTCACTCTGGAGGCTTTGTATAGCTCTATTGGTTGAATTCAGATATAACTATTCGTGTAATAGCTTTGTGAACAAGAACATAGCCATAAATCAGCTTTAAAATCTTCTGAGAAACATTGTTTAGTAGTCAAATAACTTCAGTTCTTCACTTATGCTGTCAGACACATAAAATATTACCATATTCTGACAAAGTGGTGTAACTGTGTAAAACACAACAATGAATTCTTTATGGCTATTTTAGTAATGCGTCAGGATGTCTTTCTTTCTTCCTGGATTAAAGACATTATCAAGACAGTTGTCAGAAAGTATCAAGTGATGAAATACAGATAGTATACTGTACATTTGTTTACTTTCATGCTTATTACAATCATGTTTTAAAAAACACTCTGTTTAGGCTCTTAATCAACTCCCCCTGGCAATCATTCAGTTTTGTGTAGTCATAATACCAAAAAACACAATAATCTATAAATTCTTTAATTTTTAAAAGAAGCACAAACTCATAATTTAAAGCCAAGCATTTTATTCTGAACTATTAGATCAGAGAGATGTATTTTGACTATTATGTATTGGCCTTATATTCAAGTGTATGTGTTTAATGGCAACTGCTGAATTACTGGGCTAAAGTAGCTGAAGCCTTTAGGCCTCCAGACAGGATGTCGGTGGGCCCAGGAATTGCCCGGGAAAACCCTGATTGTCTATTGGCTGCCACCTACTGGCTGAAATGTATATAGCCCTGCGTGTTGCACAGGCAATTACTCTGTTTGAGTGAACCTGTTCTAAGAAAACATCTATTGCTGTAATTATACTGACTTGTAAATAAACATTCCTGTTTGACCTATATCGTCTCCTTCTATGACTGTGGAACCCAGTATGCAACAGTGGTGATGGTGTGATTTGCTGCTTGAAGATCGAGGGTTAAGACCAGGCTTCCATGCTCTGGAAAGGAACCACGTTCCTCCCCAAGTTGGCCAGCCACCCACGGTGGAGGCTTCCGTCCAGTGGATCCATCCGAGGACACCACTCAAGCAAAGTGACAGATTGGAATGGAAGGAGATTGGTAGCAGTCCAGTATGACCAAGATCGGAAAGCTCGAGGAATTCAACGTGGCACATATCTACTTCTATGCTTTTCATTATCACTTGGTGGTAAGCTGTCGAGAGAAGCCAGATGACATCCTCCGCGAGGATGCTGAGCGAGCAACTGACTACAATAGGGTTGATCATCTGCAAGGCAAATTCAAGCCAAGGACAAAGCCAGTTCCGAAGAAGGTTCATCAGCCAAGCTGCCTTGGTGGCAGAGGATATCACCTTTGAATCGAATGCAGATTTTGCCAGGCTATCTGCAGGACATGTGGCAAGTTAGGTCACATCGCCTCCGTCTGTAAGGGCCAGCCAAAGCCACCATCTCTTCATGAGGCTAGGACAGGTAACTGGGTCCCCAGAGCAGAGTAGAATAGGGTACTGCTCCACAGTATGATGCACATACTGGTGTAATTACTGAAAGTAATAAGTCCTTCATGTTGCTGAAGGCTACTTTCATTCTAGTGTTTTGTTCTGACTTTTGAAACCTGGGAGGGAAAGGGCAAGGTGAGACCCTTCGTGCTGCCCTTGCTTAATGTAAAGTAGAACCCAGTTCTACCAACTTGTTTCCTGGAACTCCGAGATCGGCCAAAGTCACCCCTCCACGAGGGTAAGGTCTTGTTGAGGCAACCTCGGCTATGATCCATAGCCATGTCCTAGGGGTGGGCAATAAGAATCAGAGCACCGTAGTTAGGGTTCCTACTCTACAGAAGAGTCTAGGTTAAATGCCCCAGGTTCGGCCATAAGTGGGAGGAAACACATAAACATTCCTGTTTGAACTACATTGTCTCCTTCTATGACTGTGGAACCCAGTACGCAACACTGACCATATATTAAAAATTCCTATTGAGCCTTTCTAATTATTTAGATTATTATATTACAAAATATTAATTAAATACTATATTTATGCCCTCAAATATTTTTATTGAATAATAAAAAACATGAAGTCATTACATAAGTTGCAATGGTATGTGGAAATGACCTTGGGAGACCTGGTGAAGAGATGCTGTCTAGGAAACAGTCAGACAAGAAGCATAGCCTACAGATAAATAGTGGGTAGAACAAAAGGCTCAGGAGGAACCCTCCAAAAGTCATCAGATGTAAAGGGGATGGTGGGAAAATGGTACTTTCAGACATGCAGGATTCTGTTAATATAGCTTTACAATAAAGTAGAATTAGAAAGTAGAATTTAACTTTTTTATATACATCTAAGACAAGGATCTCAGGAACCACTAAATTCATAATTTTAAATCTTATGGACCACTAATATGATTTTTTAAAAAGATACATTTGTAAAATAATGATCAGAGAATTTCCATTTTATTAATATAAAAGGCACCTATTTTTAATTTTTTTAAATTTTTTTTAATTTATATCCCGCCCTTCTCCCGAAGGACTCAGGGCGGCTTAAAGGCAGTTTAAAAAACACGAACAGATACAAAAATGAATTAAGAGCATATTAAAATAATTAAATAAGCCTGATTACATTTAAAAGGGAAGCAATAAAATAATATCCCAACCAAATTTAAAAATTAAACACAGGAGGACAAGGCGCGGTTATTCCATGCCCGCTTGCTGAAACAGGTGGGTCTTCAGGGCACAGTGGGAGGTCCGAATGTCAGCGATCGCTTGTATAGCAGGGGGGAGGTCATTCCAGAGGGTGGGTGCCGCCACAGAGAAGGCTCTCCCCCTGGGGGTCGCCAGC